>CM021100.1:559017063-559224933 GCA_007115665.2 Sequoiadendron giganteum | reverse complement strand
TAAACCCTAATCCCTCAACCCCTATGCCCTCTACTCTATAACCTCTTAATCCCTCATCCCTAAACCCTAAACCCTTAAACCCTAACCCGTATACCCTCTACCCTCTACCGTCAATCCTCTACCCTCTACCCTCAACCCTAATTCCCCAACCCTTAAACCCACTTAGGTAAACTCTCTACCCTAATCCTTCAACCCTCTTGACCCTTCCCTTAAACCCTTAAACACTCTTGACCCTAAACCCTTGACCCTCAACCCTCAACCCCTAAACCTAAACTCTTAAACCTTCTACCCTCTACCCTCAACCCAATCCTCTCTACCCTACAGCCTAATCCCTCAACCCTAATCCCTTAACCCTTACACCGTTAAATCCAAGAAAACTCTCTTCCCTAATCCCTAAACCCTCAACCCTTAGTCTCTCAACCCCTATAACCTCTACCCTATATATTGGATCCTCAACCCTAATCCCTCGACCCTATACCCTATACCCTCAACCCTCAACCCTCAACCTTAAACCCTCAATCTTCAACCCTCAACCCTTAAACTCGAAACCCTTAAACCCTCTACCCTCTACCCTATGCATTAAACCCTCAAATCTCAATTCTCAACCCTCAACCCTCAATCCTTAAACCCTAAACCCTCTACCCCTATACCCTCTACCCCTTACATTGGACCTTGAACCTAATCCTTCAACCATTTACCTTGAAATCTATACCCTAAATCCTCTACCCTCAACCAAGTAAACCTGTAACCATAAACCCTTAACCCTAAACCTTTCAACCGTAAACCCTTAAACCTTCTACCCTATACCCTCAACCATCCACCCTATTCCCTCAACCCTCAAACCTTAAACCCTAATACCCTAGAAACCATCAACCCTATAGGTCCTCCACCCTAATCCCTCAACTCTATACCCTGAACCCCTATCACTTTCTCTCTATGTAGACATATCACCTCTCCCTCCCTCCCTCCCTCCTACCCTCTCTAATTGTCTCTATGTACCATCTCCCTCTTTCTATGTACCTCTCGTTCAATCAATCCCTACCACCCTCTCTCTCTCCCTTTATCCATCTCTCTTTATGTCCCTCCCACTCTATCCCACTCTCTCCCAATCCCTCTCTCTCCCTCTCTCTCATGTCTCTCCCTCCCACGCCCGCTCTCTCTCAGGTCTCTCCCTCTGGCAACCTACCTAGGTAACTCTCTCTATGTCTCTCTCCCCTCTCTCTATCTATCCCTCCCACCCTACCTAGATAAGTCCCTCTCACTCCACCCCCCTCTTCCTCTACCTCTATCAGGTCACTCCCTCCCACACCCTCTCCCTCTTGCAGGTCTCTCACTCACACTCCCTCTCTCTCCCACTCCATCTCTCTCTCACACTCCCTCTATTTCACACTCCCTCTCACTACCTATCGCTCAAGTATCTCCCTCTCACCCCCCTCACACTCTCAAGTCTCTCCCTTTGGCACCCTATTTGCATAACTCTTTTTTTGTATGTGTCTCTCTCCCCCCTCTCTCTCAATTCTCTCTCCCAGCCCCCTCTCTCTCCTCCCTCTATCCCTCCCACCCTACCTAGCTAAGTCCCTCTCACTCCAACCCTTTCTCTCCCATTCCCTCTCTCTTAAACTCTCACTTCCATCCCCTCTCCATCTCTGCAAACTCTCTCTTTCTAAATTCTCCCTCCCTCTAAAGACAAACATAAATACATACATACAAGAATAATACATATGTACATATAATCCTATATCCATACAATCATACATATATACATGTGTAGATACAATCTTACATACATACATACAAGCATACGTACATACATACAAGCATGCATACATGCCCATTAAAACATACAAATATATCAGCATACAATCAATATATTAGCATTTAACATAAAGGAGGACATAACGCGAGCGCATTATAATGCGCTCGTGTTATGTCTTAGTTGACATGTTTCTCGTAGAAGCAAAAACAATGTCAAAACTGAAATATAACGTGAGCATGTTACAGCGCACTCGTATTATATCTTGCTTTGGGAATTCCCAAGCCTTAGGCTTGGTATTTTCCTTAAGATACCAACCTAAAGGCTTGGAAGGCATTCCCAACAACTAGAGACGTGTTTTTAAAAAATCTACCATATTTCACATAATCGAGTTCGTGCTCATTGCTAGAATTGCACATGGTTCAATATCGAAAAAATTGAACACATGGGTAATGTTTGGTTCTCTCTTAGCTATCCAATGATGTAATTTTTTCCACTTTCTAAAAATTTCATCCATAATTTATTTTGTCTTTTTTTTGCCAAAAAGCAGTGTTTGGTATTTTTTTCGTTATAAATTAACCGTTCATTGAATTTTCAAATAAATTATATTTTTAGAAACTAGACTCCATTCTACAAATTTAAAAAAATAAAATAAAAAAAATTCAATTAGTTTCCAAAATTTGCAGGGGTAGCACGGCCAAAATTCTATTTTTCAGGAAATGTCCACTTCGAAAATTAGTAAAAAATCAAATATTCATTAAAAAATTATCAAAAAAATCATGCATCAGCTAGATACTATTAGCTAACTTCTGACCATTGCGATTTTAAAAATACTAAAAAATTTCACCATACGAGGGTCGTACAAGAGTTGCTATGTTATGTTTTTTTGACAAAAACAACACCAATTTGTGTATGTCCCTCTTTTGAACCCCTTAATCTCAACCATTTTAAAAATAAATTAGTAGTTTAGAAAGTAGACTCAGAGCATTTTGATCCTTGTTTTTGTTCTATCTCAAAATTTTGAGTGTAACTATTCTGAATTTCACATCCAAGGTCAGTATTTCCTGATTTCAAAAAAAAGTTGTCCACTTAAGTCCCCTTTTTGGGAACCATCTTGGTGCACTTACCCTATTGTAAAAGGGTTGAGTGTTGATTTTCTTAGAGGAGCCTGATTCACGTATTGTAGAGAACTTAGGTTCAACTTCTATCTCAAGATGCAAATAACCAAACATCTCAAAAGGTGGTATGGTAGGAGGTTTTGGTTCATTCATGGATGGATAAAAGGATGTGTTAGCCTCAAGATTGTTAAGACAATCATTTATGAACCTATTCATGTTGTCACCATCTTCTCCATTGATGTCAACATCATGAGGACATTCATTACGAGTTGAGTGAGCATGAGTGAGTTTAATTTCATTAGGGTAATTTCCAAAGGCGCAACTTGATACATCTACCAAGTATTTTAAGGACATCCAAAGTTTTTCAAAGCACATATCCATGATGGAAATTTTAGATTCAAGACTATGCAATAATGTTATAAATGCAATTTTGATCTATGCACAAGATGAATGGATGTAAGCTAAATACAAGAAATGAAAAATCTACAAACCAAAATAGAAGGGAAACAAAAACAAATAGAAACTCAAAAAATGAACTGTAAATGCCAAACAATTCAATGCAAAATATGGAAAGGGACTGATTCGCCCAAGGTGGAAAATAAGCCTAGTATTGAATTTTTTGAAAATTTTAAGAATCTTTGAATTGAATTTTAAGATGCAAATGTAGAATTTTATTTACTTTCAATGAAATTAAGTGCAATAATGCAAGCTAAACAATATTTTCAGTAATGCAAAGATTTAAACCCTAGAACACAAATTAAGCAATGTAAAACCTATTGCAATGTTAATACAAGCTAAATCTAGGGTGTAAATGCACTCCAAATCAAAATTATAATGCTCTAAATGTAGGTTCACCAAAATGAAATGGTGAATTTTGTGGTTGGTTCCACTAGGGATTAGGACCCAAGGCCACAATCTTCACATTTCATTCAAGAACAACCCTTGAGATTCCAATGTAAAGGAGATTGAAATCTGAAAAAGGGAGTGTTCTATTGGATTGAATGATGTAAATGAGGGGTTCACCACTAAGTTTAGAATTGGAAAGACAATGCAATGAATGATGAAATGAAAAACTGTAATTTGTTGCAATGCTTCAAAGAATGACTTAGAAATGAAAACAAACAACAATAGAAAATATTAAAACTAGAAATGTGCATGTAGGAAAATGGAGAAGGCATAATGGAGGCCTAAAATCCTAAAAAATTCACTGTTGAATCCAACTAGGACTCATTCCCCAAGTTGGGTGAATCAGTTTAGTTTTAAGAAAACTATACCGAAACCAGTTTTAGACAAATGGGTAATCAAATTTGCAAAATTATCTGACAGGTAGTTATAGTGGTACTCATTCACCAATACTTGTGAATCAATGCACTTTCAAATTTTTATTAATTCAAAGTTGGTTTTTATAGCTCTCCACCTGCTCCACTATTCCTAATCTAGATTTGGGTCCGAAATAGCAAGATTCGGCTTGTAGGTCTTCTCCAAGCTCCTCCAAGTCTTTTTAACAATCTTGAAAAATTTGACTTTCTTTGACAACTTGATGACAACTTTTCCAATCTTGCTTCTTTATTAATCTAAAACCTAGAACTGAAAAACACATGCAAAGAGAGGGAAAATGGTTGAGGGGTTAGAGAATAGGTTTTTGCCTTGGTCAAACCCTTAAAATGAAAGAAAATGTAAATGAGAATGATGAATGAACAAAAAGATGATGTTGCAACTCATCAAACTAGAGTAATAAAGTACTGCAATTATGTTTGAAATGGCTGCAATGAATGTGGTTCTTGATTCTTGCTTGAAGGAGATAGATCCTGAATGAAAAGCTTGCTTGTATCATTAAATCTACACCACAACTGTAAGCACAATAAAAAACATGAAGAATATGATCTTTGAAATAACAATTGATTCTTGAAGAATTCTCTTGAAAGCTTGATAATCTACCCTTGAAAACCTTGAATGCTCTTTCTCAGATGCTCTTGTGAACTCAATAAATAATTGAATACTTAAGGGTGCTAGGATGAAAATGAGTGAAAGAACCTTGTATTTATACTCAATTATGCAAGAATTCCCAAAATTACAACACTACAAGCTAGCATTGGATATTGGAGAATAAAATCCTACCAAAGATTTAAATAAAATTTTATTTTTGAGTTAAGTTATAGGGAACAAATTGACCACCTTGGGTGAATGGGTCCCACCTAAGGGGACTCATTCGCCCAGAATGGTGAATGAGTCCCACCTTAGGAATTTGAGGTGGGTTTTTAGGGATTTGATGTTTTAAATGTCATTTATCAGGATTATCCTAAAAAATACACATAAATAAGGCTTATGTATGCAAAAAGGGGCTAATGAAAGAAAAAGAGAGCCCAATTATTAATGACAATCCTAGGAAAATTCGAAAGCATGTTACAACACTTTACAACACCAAATAAGGCAAGGCTAAGAGAAATTATGATGGAAAGAATGTTAATTATGCTTAGAAATCCTAAAAAAGTGTGAATGTGTTATCCATAAAACAACACTAAATCAAGGCCACATTAATCCAAAATCTACAAGAAGGAGCTAAACAAGTGTGAAAAAGGCTAAGGACCCTTTTTTCAATGTTATAGGAAGAAAACCTTTCAATCATCAACTATGAAATATACCTATGTGGGACTAACAAGTATCCAATCCCTAAAAAAAAAAAGGTTTAGATTAGTAGCTCTATAAGTGACGATATAAAAAAAAAAAAATCAAAAACATTATGCAAGTACAAAAGATGGAAATGATAAAATTTCAATGGGAATGCTAAAGCCAAAGTGAAAAATACATCAAATAAGCATACAAATATCATTGCCACAATACAAAACAAAAATCAAACATTTCAAATGAAAACATAAAAGATGAGATGCAATGTTGTTAAATAGAATGCTTCTAGAAAACACATCCAAGGACATGAAAAAATGCAAAAGAACCCTACGAATAGCTTGAAAAAAATTACTAGATTGGGGCTAGGAATTCAAAAATATGAAATATAAAATGTATAATAAAATATAAAAATTGCATAGAAGTAGACCTTTTTTCTAAATTTAACTTTCAGATTGAATTGAGAAAAGAGAGATATGTAATGTCAAATTTTTGGCTTTGTTTTGTGAAATGGAGACAATTATTTTTATTTGTAAGGATATTAAAGGGGGGATGTGAATTGTAACATGAGTCTAATTAATTCAATAATTTATTTAATTCATTTGTCAATATAAAATTAGCTTAACTTATTAAATAAATATTGTCAATGGATAATGGAGGATCAATGATGGTGGTGGTGGTGAGAGTGATTTTAGTTTAGAACAATAATTGTTATAATTAAAAAAATTGTTTATAATTTAAAATTTATTCTTAGTTACAATTTATATATTCATATCACAATTAAAAATTTCTATCATGGTAGAGATTTAGAGGACTACCAATAAACACACCATTATGACATGCAATCTCATCATGTTGCAACACATTCATGTTTGTGGTATATGAAGAAGATCTTGATCTTACATTTATTACACATTCTATAAATACTCATATTTTTTATATGTTAAAGTAAATGCATATTTGAGATAGATGAAAAATATCTTCGCCTTATATTTAATACATTTTATAAAATTTTGCTCTTGAATCTATATACAAAATGATAATCAATAGGGTCCACTTCTTTCCTAAATATTGAATGAACTTGCATCCAATAAAATAGCTCAAATAACTAAATAGTGAAATGGCGTACATTCACTCCCAAGAGCTTAGAGTGTATGTACAACACATACAAGAGCTAATTGAACCATTATATGAATTTTAACATAAACAATATGAATTGTATTTGTTTCAAAAAAGAATTAGAGAAAAATTAATGAGAATATTTGGTAGGACAACATTCACAGTTAGAACTTGTCTATACTTAGTGATATCTTTAACTACTAAATCATTTGTCTTTTCATGATACAAACTTTTAGATTATGTGAAAATTTGTAATTTAATTCCCACACATTCTTTAACATATCTTCATGTTGAAATCAGTTATGATACACAATTTTTAGTTTTAATTACTTTTCTACTACTTTATAATAAATAAAAAATTCACTTACTTAAAATCAATACATAATACATTCAATAAATTAATATATTTTATGGCATTTTCCATTTAATTAAAGATTTAACCATCCAAAACCCAAAGCGGTCTTCCTCGGCACCCTTCCATAACTTGTTACAGACCAATATATGATAGTTTATTATATTGAGTTTACCAAGGACATGAAAGCGCAGCGTCAGCGGTGAATAAACTACACACCAAGAGCATCAAGAGAAGAGGTAGTACAAATGCATGAATGTATAATGACAATTATTATACATCCTCCTTGCAAAATGTGTGAACTATACGGATAAGGAGGATGCATAATAATTGTCATTATACATGCATGCATCTGTACTACTGCTCTTCATGCTTTTGGTGTGTAGTTTATTCAGCACTGACGCTGCACTTTCATGTCCTTGCTAGACTCAATATAATAAACTATCATATGTGACTCTATAACAAGTTATGGAAAGGGGGGCAAGGCCACTTTGGATTTTGGATTGTATGACTTGCTAGACTGGGCAATCGGCAGTTTAGATAGGCCAGCAGTTAAACAAGAAGGCAGATCGCCATTTGCGCCGGTGATCGCCATGTTTTCTGCTAGCTTTACTCTTTGGTAATTTTGAAAAATTTCTCTACATTTACTCGAACACATAGGGTTCATGTTAAAAAGATGTTAGTATAGAATCACCACACTTAACATTTACGGCCGATACAATTATTGAAGTAGTTAATGCCTAAGGTCTTCACCAGTTTTGATGCCACGTAATTCAGAGGTGTCACATCGGATAGAACATTTGAAGTGGTTAATGCCTAAGATCTTCACCAGTTTTGATGCCACATAATTTTCAGGTGTCAGATCGAATACAACATCTAAACATTGCTTATCAATGAGGACCTTAAAAATATTAATTATGGCTTTTTGATAGTGATTGCAGTAGTGAAATGATAGGAAAAAAATTCATTGTATATATCAATGAATTAGTTTATACTCAAGGTGTGTTGGAGATGTATAGTCAAAATTAAAAATAGATGGAGGGAGAAGCACATGTTTCACTTGTTTCAGTAAATCATGGGTAAATTAAATATATGCTTCATGATTACAAAATTATAATGGGTAAATCATTTTCAAAATCAACATCATCAAGGTTTGTCTTTATCATTATTTAAGGTTAAAATTTTTTTTTAATTAATTTAGGAACATTCTTTTTTGTCTCTATTGTGATAATAATGTGTCTATTTTTTTTTTTTTGTTAGACTGCAGGAATCGGGTAGCACGACCACCTATAAACTGCAGTGCGCCTGGTAAACTTTTTAACGTGACCGGTGACGCTAGTGCGACACGCCCTCCGGTACCATGGGGGTGGGGGAGACTAGACCTCGTGACCAACCTCTTGCAACAGGAAAGATTTAGCCAACCGAACTAGGGCCCCAACCCTAATAATGTGTCTATTCTATTAATAGGTTTTCAACCATTTAATTTCAATAGAGTTTCAAATTTTCACATTTAAAAGATGATAAGTGTCAACTTTCTCCTTGAGCTTAGATGCTTTTGATTTCTATCTGAGGAGCTTGTTTTCTTGTTAAGGATTACAATAATTATAATTTTGGGAGGCTTTTTAGACTTTACAATGTCCTATTATATTTTAGCAATGTCTACAAATAATCCTTTATAACAATAATCTATATTTTTATTGAGGTATATATGAGAACATGGAAACATGGCTCAATGCATTAACCATTTTCAAGTTTGTAATTCAATTTACTTTATGAACAAAACAATCAAGCATTTTTGAGTTATCCATTGCAAATTTCTTGTACTGTGTATTTTATTCATAGCTTATATTTAAGGATTAGGGTAATTTATTTCATAAAAATGTAAAAGACATTATTGATGCAAATGGATTATTAACTAGGATCACATTGTAAGTCCTAGGTAGGTTATTCTATTGCAAAAGGTGATATAATTTAATTGACTATAAAAGTATGGTAAGTGATCGTGAGGAGAAATTTATGTGAATTTTGGATTTTGTAGCCTTGATTCAACACCATTATGATTGAAACAATCATTCTCAATACCCAAAACAAACTAATTAAGAAAATTATAAGCCAATTGTAATTTACTTTTAGCTTTTTTAGTCTTTCAAATAGGGATATGAATGTTTAGAAGGATATTCTAAGGTTCATGTTAGAATATATAGATCTTTTTCATAATGTATTGATATTAATCTACTAATTCTTATTTGAATGCCATAATGTATGTCTTTAAGTGATTCTAGATAGGAAACCACCTAGGTTTTATAAAGCCTAAAGTATAGAGGAAATTGAGCTTAAATGAAAATTTTATATTCATTGACCTCTATCTTGATGCTATTAATCATAAAACATGGCCAATATTTTGGGGATCATGGAATCAACTGGAAATATGAATGAACTAGTGACTCTGATAGGGATAATATTTATTGCATTAAAACCCAAATATTATGAAGTTGCTTTCACCTATCTAAGTTAGTTGGAATAGATCTGCGACTCTATTGGGGATATAGTAATTCTCTATGATTTAGATTTCACATTGATTTAATTATTCTTTTTCATTTATTTTGTAGGGTCATTTTCCCAAACTTAGTTGAAGTCCTATGTGATCTTTAAAGAATGTTTTTCCTCAAAGGGTGTCTACTCAGATATTTCAAACTTGATGATGATCAATATTCCATAATGATCTTGCCAACGACTTGACAAGAGATTTTCCAATATAAAATAGTCCCAAAGAGCTAAAAAATAAGGTAGGTGCTCAAGTCCAATTAATAGTACATCATAGGAAAATGAAAATACTGATGGTAGAAGAAAATCCTCTCTTGCAAATGTTGATAGATGTACAAAAAAAAAAAAATTTCATAAAGAGGGTAATGTTAATATTGATAATGTCTTGATGGGTCTTAAATATCAAGAAATAATGAATAACCTTGGAAAGGGGAGATAAAGGTTAAAGATAGAAGCCAAAAATAAGGAGAAATTATTTTATCAAACCATTCCCCCAAAGATCAACCCTACATATTATGAGGAGAAATTTCCTAAGAAATAATGAACACCTTCTTTGGATGATGAGTAGAGGTTATAATCATAGCTTAAGTTCTATAATGGATCATGTGAATGTTATATTCAAAAAAGAATAGATAACACTCATATGTGACACTTCTAATACATGGATCAGTGTCCCTATTTATTTTCATGTCTCAAGTTGTGTGGAACCTATACTGTACTTATATAATATGGATTATTATGTTATTATGCGGTTTGAGACTACCATGATATTATGCACTATTATTTTTTATGTTGTTTGATACCACAATTTACTTTGCGCCCTTAGGCAGCTTTATCAAATCCATGTGGTGTTTATGATGTGAATTTTTTTCTTGTTGATATGTGGAATATTGATAAAAAATATTGATAATTTCTTTATTATATATGTTTTTGATAAAGTAAGTATGGACTTTGAAAGGGCCATGATCCCTTTTGTGCTGACGCAAAAACCCTACACCTTTTCCTTGATTAATTTGGTAATAATTAACAATAGATTGGACTTAATATCACCTTGATCTAGTGTTGTGATGTGTTTTAAACTTCAACATTAGATCTAGGGCCCATTTAAGCTAATTTAGTTTAACTCTACCTTAATTTAGTGTTGTAAAGTGTATCTATTTATTCCTTCACATTAAATTTAGGAGGATTGTAAAATAAGTGGACCTAATCTAGTGTTTTAATGTGTTCTACACGTTCACATTAGATTGAGGGCCCTTTTTAGCTAAATAAACATACTTTTTTCCTTAATTTATAGTTGTAAAGTATATTTATTTACAATTTCACATTGGATTTTTTGCCGTATTACATTTTTAACCTTTATATCATCATTAATAGGTCCCTATGACCATATATTATCCATCCCAATGTGTATTTTAATCAAAAACTTGACAATATCAAGATATGAACTTAATTTAAACACTCCCTGACACTTTAGCAATTAATATAGGACTTTTGGGACCCATTCACCACATTGGAAAAATGAGTCCCATCCAAGTGGGACCCATTCACCTAGCTTGGTGAATGAGTCCTATTTGACCCATTTTCAATGTTTTAGTAGGAAAAATTGGGTTTTAGGTTTAAATTTTATGAATGCAAGCCTGTGGGATCTAATACATTGGATATTAAGTGGATTTCCTATATAAATTAGGTCTCAAATCATTATTTCATTAAAAATTCATGAGATCAAGTCAAACACTCAAGATTTAAGCATTCCAAGAGTTTACAACATCATTAAGAGAGCAATCAAGATCATTTCTCAAGAATTCAATGGTAGAATTCTTCATAAAATATTGTAGAAATTCAAGATTCATTATCAATTCAAGGATCATATCAAGCATCAAGAATTTTTTTTAGGTAGTGTCCTGATGTTGCATCCAAGATCCAAGGTTAAGCATTGTTCTTCATTCATTTGAAGATCAAAATCTACATCGTTCATGACCACTTCATGATAGATTGCATATTTACAAGATATCATTCAAGGTATCATTTTTCATGTCTCATGACCTATGTTTCATTTTTTCATGTTCATCTTTCATTATTTCATCATTTTGTTTAATTAACTAAAAGGGGTTTGACCAAGGAAAACCCCTATCCACTAACAATCAAAAAGATTTATCTTCTTTACATGTGTGATTAGAGATCTCATTGTCTTGGAGCTTTAAAGATTATTGAAGACTAGGTTACAAGCTTAGAGAAAGTTATTGTATTTTTCTCCTAAATTGCAAGGTTTTAATCTTCACTAAAAGGTCAACTACAACCCCAAAATCAGAGTTTCAAATATGAAAAGCTTGAGAAATAGATTGAGAAGCATGAAAAGAATAGTTTCAAACCTTGTAGTTCTAGAAATTATAAACTAAAACTTTTGAATGCATCCCATTGTAGGTTTTTTTCAAAAAAAATTGCAAATTCAGATACCCTTTTGTCTGAAACCTGCTCCTATGCAAAAATACAGAACTGGGACTTATTCACCCAAAATGGTGAATGAGTCTCACTAGGTCAAAATTTTAGAATTTCCAGCATTTAAGAACTCCTTCCAACCATCTGCAACTTTCTAGGTGCACACATTTGATCATATAGTTTTTTATTCTATATTATATGCATTTTTAGGTCATTTAATTCAAGTTTGCATCATATTAGGGTTTCGTAGTTCATCTTGCATTTCATTATCTTTTCCAAGTATTAACTTATGTTTAACACCTCATTAATGTCTAAACATACCCTAGGATAGTCCCTTATCAGATTTATTTCTTCCATTCTCATCATTTGATTGAAATATCAAGGGCATCCTTGAATGTAAAGCATGGAAGACTTGTTGCCCTAGGTCCTAAAACCCATAGTGGTGACAAAATTTTATGAAACGTTTTGGTGAAAGTTCATTTAGAACATTTCATTTTCTTATTTCGATTCCATCATCATCCTAGATTTAGATTGCGTTAATATTTTAATCCATTTTGTATTAGTTTATTAGAATTCAAGGGTTTCAAAATCTTGCATTAGTGAAAGAGCTTATATATTGCATTATTGCATCTCAAATCATTTAAAATCATTTGAAAACTACATTTACACTTAGGTTACACACGATACAAACTAAAAACCATAAAAATCACTCAAAATACTGTAAATTTTTTCAAAAAAATCCCCATTGGGATTCATTCGCCACCTTGGATGAATCGGTCCTAATCTTGGTTTTAAACTACCTTTCACAACATTAAAAACCTCATTTATATGCTTCCTGGGCTTTCTATTAACATATAAGATAAGTTTGGAAAGTTTTGGGAACATTTTTTTTATGCATCTAGGTCAAAAACATCAATTGAGGGTAGTCATTTTAGAAATCCTTACAATTACAAGCATCATTAGATCTAAAAATACTCACATTTTTGAAACTTTGCATCGCATGGATAAAATTTCTTTTCACTTTTGCGTATAAAATGTTCACATTCATAAAGATTTGAATAAGTTTGATAAATGTGCTTTTCATTTTTGGATACACATTTTTTTCTTTCTTAAAGTTTTGCATAATTGGATAAAAGTGTTTTGTATCTTGGGATATACATTATTAAAGCATTGCATGAGATAGTTAGAAGTACTTTTCATTCTAGGTCAAACAATGTTAGTGTCTTACATATCTAGGTATGCTAAGAAAAAGTTCACCCCCCTCCTATCTCTCATATTTGTGGTAATGGTGTGATAGAATAGATCGAAAGCATAGAAAATCATGGATATTGTAGTTGTTCTTCTCCTGATACCTCTCCTTTTAGTGATGACAGTATTTTGGTGAAAGAAGATACAATGTTTGAAAATAATGGTCATATTTTCCCTTCTCCTTATTCCCCTTGGGAAGATATGATAGCACAAGAAAATGAAACCATAGACATATTTCTAAACATAACCTTACCTAGTCTCCATTCACCCCTTGCTTGTGAGAACATCCTAATGAAATAGACTACAATCTTGGGTAATCATAATGATCATGTTCATTCTTCTCCTAGTGTCTCCCCTAGTTGTGAAGAACATATTTCAGTGTTAGAAGAAGGTATCAATAGGAGTTTTGAGAACACTATTTCTTTCTCCCCCCTTACCTCTCCTATTGGGCAAGATATTGATGAACAAGAGGAAACCACCATAAGTAATAATAATGATAAAAAATAAACCATTGAAAATTCAATTAGTCTTCATTCACCTCCCAACATCTTCCCCCTTTTGATAATGTTTTAGAGGATGAAAATGTAAGCAAGGAAGATATGTTGGTGTTGGATGACCAAAACTTTAAGATCCATGACAACCCTATTTATGTTCCCTCTCATATTTTGGAGGACATTATATGACAAAGGAGTGAAAATTTAGACAATCTTGACAATAACATTTTTCTTCTCCTACTATCTCTCCTAATTTTGAAGAAGATACTTTGATGTTATAAAATTCAATTGATGAAAGTCACAAGAATCTTAATTATCCCTCTTCACCTAGGAAAACCCTTATATAGCAAGAAAATCCAAACATCGATCATTCCCCTACTTGCAATAAATTCAATTCGAAAAAACTAATCCTTGAATGTTAAGAAAATTTGGTTTGTAGTTCTCCTAAAACCTATCCACCTAGGGAGGATATCATGGTGCAAGAAAATGACAATAATAGTAATGCAAGTTCCTTGGATTATAGTGAAAAGATGATACTATATCGTCGTTTATTAGAAATACATCAAACCAGGACCAATGTTGTTATGAATGCACACAACTTTATGTTAGATCCCCCTTGATTAATGGACCTCCTACATACCTCGTGGGACATCCTAAGTATCATCTAATTATTTACCAACCCTCACAACAACTGAAAACTCAAAAGAAACCCATACTTATGCTTTACCCATCTAATAATAATGTGTCACAGCAACCGAGTCATAATACCGTTGCTCATAAATGTAGCACTAGAATGAATCCAAAACCAAGAAAAACAACTTCAAAATACCTTCCATTTCCTAATCCTATCCTATCTGGTCCCCCTAATTTTCCTGCACAAAGTGGAAAGAAGTATGATCTTGTTGAACAACTTAATAACACTCCTACTAAGATATCATTGTGTGACCTTATTCAAGCCTCTCCTCACTATAATAACATCATTCAAAGTTCTTTAAAAAAAGTTCCTATCCCCTCTAATGCAGAACCAAAGGAAATACCATCTCCGATACAAGGAATAAATTTTGACATTGTTTTCCACCAAAGTGAGTTGGCCCCTTTGGAACTGCAAAAACAAAATGAAGCTTTCATAATATTATCTCGATTTAAAAAGAAAGGGATAAATCAAACCATTGTTGACAATGGCTCTTCCCTTAATGTGTGTAGTCTGAAGCATTTGGATATGATTGGTGTGGACAAGTCAAAAATTAACCTAAGTCTTTATCTATCAAAGGGATTTGACAATGTAGGAAAGCAACTGCTTGGTGTGATCACTTTTCCTATTACAACTAGAAAGGCCACGTTAGAAGCATGGATCCATGTTATGCCTCACAATCTTTCATATAATATTATTTTAAGAAGACCATGGATTCATGCAATGAATGGGGTCCTTTCTACTCTTCATAATAAAATGAAGCATATTTAAAAAAAAAAGTGTACATACTTCAAGCTAATACTAACCCAAATAGTTGTTTGAACATTGAGAAAAACAAGGAAAATCCTTTGAAAACATTGACAACAACTACACAAGTATAATTCACACAACAAAAGGAAAAATAAAAAAACATCAAGGAAGTCATGAAGCTATTAGAAGGTGATTGGGGTTCCTTGAATTTTATACCAACATTCATGGGAGCATAAAAGATCATAAAACAAAGACCTTGAAAAAGGAAAATAAAAAGTGGTAATATCAACAAAAAAATTTCTAAGACCCTTCTAAAGCATCCACCTCAACTACTTTAGAACAAAAGTCAATAAATTACAGAACAAAATTTGATGAACTTAATTATGAGCAACCACTAAATCCAAAAGAGATGAAGAATATTTACGGAAAAGGTTATGATATGATGAAACAACTCAGTTATAGTGGAAAAGGATGTGGTGCTAGAGAAAAAGGTATTTGTGTCCCTATAGAGCCTCACATCCAAGAAAATACTAATTATGGTCATGGTTATTGCCCCTCGAAAGAAATAAACAAGCCTTCACTTAACATCAACACTATCACAAAATATTCCTCTAAGCCAATGTTAACATTAGTGCATTTTGAACTCCTAGACACTAGTGGTCTTGATTACCATCCTCCTAAACAAACAAAGAAATGTTTTCTTAATTTCAATGTCATCACACAAAACACTAATGATTTGAGTTTTTTAGATTTTACACCCTCCTATAAATGAGAGAAAAAATCCTCACAATCTAAAGAGTCCTGCATAGGTATGACATCTTGTACTAAACAAGAGATATCTTTTTCACACAACAAAGGAACATCTTCTACCATTGATCAAGAAGGTATCTTGTCAATATTCATCCAAGGTTATTTGATATCTCTCCCTCCAAGAAAATGAAACAAATTCTACTACAAACATTCATTTTGTGCATATCATAGAGTTCATGGTCATGCTACTAATGAATGAAAGGCTTTAAGTGATAAAATTAAACATCTTGAGGAGTTTGGTGCTGCTCCTTATGAGGGAGTACCCAATTCCTCTAATTAATGCTTATTTTCACTTTAGAATGTTCCTTATGGGTAAAAGCACAAAGTTGTGTCACACTTTATAAAGGAAACAGCCAATGTTGATCCAACTTTTAAAATTGAATCACTAAAAAGTAGCATATATGTTTTGAATTTTTAAATGATGTAAACTAGTAAAATATGTATTTCTTAGTATATTTTATGTTTGCATTTTATATAGTAAATTAAAAAATTATTTTAAACTAGTTTTTCATAAATTAACACTAGAATTTAGTTGTTGATAAAATGCTGAAAAATGAAGTTGCACGGGATGTCAAACTTTTTATAGTAATTTTTTTTTTTTTCTTTCAAATTTTTTGTGTGTATTTATAACTTGAAACTTTAGTGCATGGATATTTTTTTTCCAATTTTGATAAATATATATTTTTTATATAAATATTAAAATGTGCGTGAATAAAAAACAACTATTTCCATCGGACGCCAACATTCATATTAAATATTTATCTAAAATGGAAAAAAAAATATACCATCTTGAAATAGATTCTTTTATCTAGTGCATCATATTTTTTTCAATTTTTTTTAATAAGTTTTAGTATTTTCCCTTGGCATGGTAATCAACCTAATATTGTTTGTTGATAACCTAATTTTAGTATAAATAAAAATATAAATATAAATAATAATTAAACTATTAAAATAAATATATTTTTGAAAAATAAACTTATGCATCTACAAAAGGGTATTTTTACATTTTAAAAAAAATGTTATTTACATGAGGAGGAGTTATTAAAACTTCAAGTTTTTCAAATAATTGTTTTTGTTGGTAAATTGGACTCAAAGTGGTGCTCCATATATTGTTAGCCAACAATTTTAGTTGAATAAATTATGGAAGTATCTAACTTAGCTAGAATGAATCTTACTAGGTCATATGTTTGACCAAAATTTATTTTTACTTAGAAATACTTAAATTCAGTTGTGCTGATATGTAGGCTGAAAGTGTGACACAACTTTGTGCTTTTACCCTTATTGGCTCACACTTGTCTTGCACTAAGTGGGGGCAATAGGTTAAAGAGCCTTGTCCTTGTATGCCATTTGTCATAGTCTCTTTTGGCTATTTGACCACCTTTCATGTATATATAAGAGCAAGCTTGGGATTTGGATGATATGCCTTAAGCTAGCTCGCATGTGACATACTTATTCATGATAGATTATTGGAAACAAATGACTTTGGCATAGGGATGTTTGAATAAGCTCTCATGTCTTCTTCTACTTCAAAGAAATTTCTCATAGTAATGGTGTTAGCAACTGCTTTAAAATGTGGGCATACATTGACACTCATGTTTCATTATGTGATTTATTCCTTCTTATGATGCATCATTTTCTTGGTGGTGTCATTGGGTTTGATTTCCTGCGAGAGTGTGATATTTCTTTGAATTGTCCTCTCTTGGAGACATTATGCACAATTTTCCCTAAGAAGAGACCTTACATGAACTAAGGAACATCCCTTTGAATATTCCTTACACTTACAATACCTATTATATGGCCACCTTGCATAATACATTTTGCATGCCTATGGAGCCATCTTGTTTATTCATGAGTCACAAGTATACAAAGTTTTTCTTGTTTGATGAAGCTTGAAATTCATTGTTTGTTCATGAGCTCCAAGAATATGAAGTGTTGCTTGTCTCATGATGCTAAAAGATTATTTTTGCATGGTGCATTATCAAAGTTATCATGAGGTATAATTTTGGTATGGTTTTGAAGCGAAGCCGAATGAGGGAATGACTTTCCCTTATCCACTCGTGTGTGTATGTGAGCGCATATCAGCCATATGTGTCTCACCTTTTTGAATTATCACCTAGAGGACATCCAATGACTCCTTCACCTCAGAGTTAGTGTACATTTTTGGACAAACAACCTAGATCTGGTCCACATCATGTTGGAAAAATAGTCGAAGCTTGATGCACCTTTTTTATTTTTACTTCTTTTTTGTTTTATTTAAGTTATTGACATTACATGTTTGTGTATCTTGATGTTGCATATCATATTCCTTGGGTGTTTTCTTTTATGGTTATCTCGGTTTGACCTAGGATATTGGATCTTGGGGGCTTGACCGCATCCCCAATATTTTTTATCCTACACCATCTGTATTGGTACACTTGGACCCCTCTTGAATGTCTACTTTAGTGTGATTTTGAAGAAAGTTCATCCTCTCACTAAAGTGCATGGGTATGTGTAGGATCATGATGGGCCAAAAAATGACGATATGTAAGTGAAATGATGGCCCATACGGCTGATGACTTTTTTTTACCCAAAATTGATAAAACAAAAAGAGTTTTTAGAGGATATTCTCACCTTTCCAAAAATATAAATTATTCTTTACTTTGAATTTAATAAATTATTATTATTCATTTTCTATTAGAATTATGAATAAAGTCTTGATTGATAGGTTGATTGAAAAACATCTATAACTTTCAAACAGTATCACATTTTTTGAATCTGAAACATGTGTCACATTCAATGCTTCACATACTATAGGATTAAAAAAATAAAAGTTGAATTTCATGAAGTTTTGATCATGTTAAGGTGGTTAGATAGACGAAATTTTATATTTTTTAAAAGTATTAATAAAAAAATCATATTTAATTATTTACTTGGAAAAAAATTATAAAAAAATATGCATCACATCGGGACATGAGTCATCTAATTATACCTAAAATATTATAAATTTTTTTTATCACTTTATTGTGGTTAGGATGGTCAGACAAACACCTACTTCTTATTTTTACCCTGAAATTTAAGTACAACTGGATTGAAATTTCAATTTTTCACCAAATAGATTTAAAAATAAAAATAAAGGTCTAGTAGTTTAGAAACTAAATTCAATTTTCTATAGATTCTATTTTTACATTTTTTTGAAATAATATAGATAACTTATTCAAATTTTTGCGTCAATTCGTCTAACTCTAAAAATCTGACTTTTTATTGCTACTTAAGGACCTGTTTTTTCCATGGTGATCCTGCACATACCTGCATGCTAGATGTAATGATGAAAAAGGGTATTCCTTTTCCTTCCTTAATTTGGGAATAACTAATAAAATATTGGACTTGATATCACTGTGATCTAGTGTTGTGAGGCCTTTTACACTTCCACATTAGGTCTAGGGCCTGTTTAAGCTAAATTACTTTAACTCTTCCTTAATTTAGTGTCGTAAAGTGTATTTAATTACACCTTCACATTAAATTTAGGAGTATTGTATTATAAGTGGACCTAATCTAGTGTTTTAATATTTTCTACACATTCACATTGGATTTAGGGCCCTTTTTAGCTAAATAGACCTACTTTTTGCTTTAATTTAGTGTTGTAAAGTATATTTTTTTACACCTTCACATTGGATTTTAAACCCTATTCCACTTATAACCTTTATATCATTATTAATAGGCCCCTATGACCTTATATTGTGCATCCAAATGCATATTTTAATAAAAAACATAACAATATCAACATACAAACTTTATTTACACACTCCTCGACACTTTAACAATCAAAATAAGCCTTGTGTGACCCATTCACCACTTTGGGTGAATAAGTCCCATCTAGGTGGTACCCATTCACCTAGCTTGGTGAATGAGTCCCATTTGTCCTATTTTCAAAGTTTGAGTGGGATTTTTTTTGTTTTAAATTCAAATTTTATGATATCGGCCGTGGGATCTAATTCATTGGTATTAGGTGGATTTACTATATAAATGAGGTCTCAAATCGTTATTTCATTAAGAATTGATGAGAACAAGTCAAGAACTCAAGAGTTGAGCATTCCAGGACTTTACAACATCATCAAGAGAGCATTCAAGATCATTTCTATGGCATTCAAGGGCAGAATTTTTCATCAATTACTGCAAAAATTCAAGATACATTATCATGTCAAGGATATAAAGCATAAAGCATGTTGTTGAGCTATGTTTGTGATGTTTCATACAAGATCCAAGTTCAAGAATTGTTCTTCATTCATTTCAAGATAAAGATCTACATCCTTCATGGCCACTTCATGCTAGATTACAGATTTACAAGACATCATTCGAGGTATCATTGTTCATGTTTCATATCCTATGTTTCATGTTTCATGTTCATATTTCATTATTTCATCATTTTGTTTAATTACCTAAAAGGGGTTTGACCAACACAAACCCCTATTGACTAATAATCAACAAGGTTTCTCCTCTTTACATGTGTGATTGTAGATCTAGGTGTCTTGGAGCTTGAAAGATCATTAAAGACTAGGTTACAAGCTTGGAGAAAGTTGTTGGAGTTGTCTCCTCAAATGCAAGGTTGTCATCTTCACTAAAAGGTCACCTATAGCCCCAAAATCAGAGTTTTAGATATAGAAACCTAGAGAAGTAGAATGAGTAGACTGAGAAGAAAAAATTCAAACCTTGAAGTTCTAGAAAATCCAAATTGGACTCATTCACCTTAAGTTCTGAATGACTAGCACTATAAGTTTTTTTTGGATTTTTTTCAGATTTAGATACCCTTTTGTCCGAAACTTTCTCTTGTGCAAAAATCCAAATCCGGGATTGATTTTCCCGAAATGGCGAATGAGTCCCACTAGGTCAAAAAGTCAAATTTCAAACATTTTAGAACTTCTTCTAGTCATATTCAAGTTTCTAGGTGCATAGATTTCATGGGTATGTGCAGGATCATCATGGAAAAAACATGCCCTTAAATGGCGATGAAAATTTAGAAAATCAGAGCTAAGCAACTTGACATAAAATTTTAAATAAGTTATCTATATTATTTTAGAAATATGTGAGAATAGAATCTGTAGAAAATTGAATGTAGCTTCTAAACTATTAGGTTTATTTAAAAAATTAATAAATCTATTTGGTGAAAATTTGAGATGTCAATGCAGTAGTACTTAAATTTTAGGGAAAAAATAAGAAGTAGATGTTTGTCTGACCCCGCTAACCGTAGTAAAATTATAATATTTTCTTAAAATATTTTAGATATAAGTAGAGGACTCATGTCTCGACGTGATTCATATTTTTTTGTAATTTTTTTTCAAGTAAATAATTAATTAAGAATTTTTTATTAAAACTTTTAAAAAATATAAAAACATGTATGTCTGACCACCTTAACTTGGTCAAAACTTCATGAAATTAAATTAATTTTCTTTTAATCCAATAGTATGTGAAGTAGAGAATGTGACACATGTTTTAGATTCAAAAAATGTGATACCATTTGAAATTTATAGATTTTTTTCAATCAACCTATCAATCAGGACTTTAGTTGTAATTCGAATAGAAAATGAATAATAATTATTTATTAAATTCAAAGTAAAAAATAGTTTATATTGATGGAAAGTTGAGAATATCTTTTAAAAAACATTTATGTTTCATAAAATTTGGGCAAAAAAATGGTTTTCAGCCACATGGGCCATCATATCACTTACATATCGCCATTTTTTGGCCCATCATGATCCTGCACATACCCTCATCTTATAGTTTTTTTTTTTTCTGTTTTATATGTATTTTTAGGTCATTTAATTCGAGTTTACATCATATTAGGGTTTTCCAGTTCATCTTGCATTTCATTGTCTTTTCCAAGTCTTAACTTGGTGGTGAACCCCTCATTAATCTCTAAACATACCCTAGGATAGTCCATTAGCATATTTCTTTCTCCCATTCCCATCATTTGATTGAAATCTCAAGGGCATCCTTGAATGTGAGGCATGGAAGGCTTGTTTCCCTAGGTCCTAAAACCCTTAGTGGCAACAAAATTCTATGAAACACCTTTTATATCAAAATACATATTCATAAAAAGCTTATAACTAGGTAGAACACCCTAATAAAATAGACTCGTCAAAACATCAACTAATCATGCATAGAAGGAAAAGAACAAAAACAAAAAACATACTAGTAGTAAGAATAGAGCTACCAAGACCAATCAAATAGAGACAAACTTTCATAGAAAAAAAATTCATCTCTAGAGCTTTAAACTGAAAACTTATCCTTCAAAGGAAACTCATCAGAGATTGTTTTAGGAGTACATTTATTTTTCCTTTGCACAACTTATTATATATGTTAGAAGTGTGAAATTTTACACTATTGGAATATTTAGCCATTATAAGTTTTCTATTTCCCATTTTCCTCAAGGACATATTTAATAATTTTTTTTATTAATATCTAAATTTTACAATGTAGGTACAATTGATCTTTACTTTCTATTTTTATCTTGTGTTTTTATTTTTTCCTTTTTATGGGACTTTTATTGAAACTTTGGTTTATGATCTTGTGATAATCGATTTGAGTCTTTTTTATTTCTTTGGTAGTCATAGAGAGAAACCTATCATAATAATTCAATCTTGAAGTGCAAGGATAGGGGCATTGTGTGTCCTATACTTAGATTCTTCTTTCTAGGATATAAAAATATTGACTAGTATTTTACAATCTTCTTTATGTCTTTGGTAATTATCTCTTTCTGAAACTTTTTGATCCAACCTACACACATGAAAATAGTGGGAAAGGTTATATTGTATAGGGGCTTTCCTCACTCAAACGTTGTTTTGGTATTTCTACCTCTACATACAACAATTGATGATTATCAAAAGGACATCACCTAGGTTGGGTAGAGGCCAAAACCATAATAATTAACTAAAATGGTAAATGATAATGCTACCTTGATGAAGTGATTCGACACAAAAAGTTTCAACAAATGTTGATTGTTTGATGCTTTATTACATAATATACCTACAAAATATTAGTTCAAAAATTATAATAGATTGTTGTAGCTTGCATGCAGAGGATAATTCAATACATCTTCGTAATTTGGAATGATTGATAATAATAACTTCTTGCTCATAATTTCTTCATTCTTATTGATGTCTTGCATAGATCTTGATTGATGAAAGAATTGTAATAATTTTGCTATTTTTTTCCTTTAATTGGCTTGATTCTATTTATGATCTTCAATTTGCTAAATAAGCATGCTATCTCATGTTAGAATAAAAATGATAAATTGACTTGTACTTTATGCAATTATTTAATTTCTCACTAATAAATTACCACTAGCCAACAAATAAATTTGGATTTTTAAATATTAAAATGCTCACACCTGCATATTCAAAATTGGGCGAAACCAGGTTGCACGGGGGTGTTGGGCAACCTAGTTGAGGCCGATTTTGGGAATTTTTGCATTGTTGAATAAATAATAAATATAAATTTCTAACTTCAACATGATTTCCCAAAAATGATTATAAACAAGAAAATTATAAGCAAAATTAATTCCTAGCATATAGGGGGAGGTAAACCTAGTGTGAAATTGTCAAGGGTGACATTTTTTACAATATAGGTGAGAAAAAAGTATGTATTGATATTTTTCATATTTTGTTTGATTTAGGCATTCTACCTTAATATGGTTCTTGCAATTTCTTGGTTTAAAAATATTATCACATAAAAGAAGACAAAGAACACACAATAATGACTTATTCTATGAAAAAAAGAGTCTTTTTCTATTATCCCATGTATATAGTAAAAATTACATGGTGAATGACTCCCTATATACAACCACTTACTAGTGCATCTCAAATTATGAATAATTGAATACTTCTATTTTATTTTAGGTAAATCCTACTAATGATTTCTTGTTGCTACAAAAGGTACATGCTACCCAAGTCTATAAAACTAAGATACAAGGGTGGGTGCATGGAAATGGGTAGCCATTCCATGGACACCCTTAAGAAAAAAATTTTGTTAAACATAACGCAAGTGCGTTATAATGAGCTCGCATTGTGTCGTCGGTTAAACCTAGGCAAGGTCTTGGCGGATAAAAAACTGCAAAGCAATAATGCGAGTGCGTTATAATGCGCTCACGTTATTGACTATTAAAAGAAAAAAAAAAAATGCAAATCTCTCATTTGCATTTTGACTGGTTTTTTTGTGCACCTGTGGCGAAAAACACCAAAATAGCGCGCTTGCGTTCGAGGAGAAGAATTTCTTCACCAAGAATCTGAATTTCTTCGCAACGATGGCACCGCGACGAGGAGGAGCTATAAGACGTAAGGATTCTATGATTTTTATTTTGAATTTGTTAGTTTTAGGTTGAATTTGATATCTATTTGTTTGAAATTTTAGGAGATGCAAATCAACTTGCAAAACCCCAAAATCCTAAACAAGAGGACCAACCAAATCCTCAAAATCAAAATCAACCACAAAATCAACCTCCTCCACCAATCACTCAACCCGCTCTTGGCACTCAACAAAATTTAATGAGTGAAATTAAGAACAACAAAAAAGAAATTGAGGATTTGATCAATAGGTTGAGTGATCCAAATGGTTCAACCACAGAAAGAATGACCCTAGCAAATTCCTTGAAAGATATGTTAACAAACGTAGATTCAATTAGCAAACAAATAACTAGATGGGAAGATAGGAGGCAGGCGGCTAGGGAGTATTATACAAATAAACTATCATACAAGGATGTGAAAGATTTAAAAATAACAAAAGGTGATTTGTGCTCATTATTCACCGACCCACGCACAAATCAAAATCTTACCCTCAATGCGAAGAGGTTTGCTATCCATTGGTGCCACCACCAACAAATGAAGGAGCGGTTATTGATAGGTGGTACATGGTCTTTGATTACCCACCATGCAACAATTGCGAGGTCCCATAATATTTCCTTAGGAAACTATACAGTGAGTTCATATTGAACAAAATCCCAAATTATTTTGATATGAGGGATTTCTAGGGGAGAGGTGGGTGGTCAACTCAGGATAGACCTGGTGCATAGCCTGATCCTACGCGGCAAGGTAGACGAGCTCTCGCTAGGCTGCCTCATGAGCACATTGTTATTCCTTTTATCGTGAAGGAAAGTACTGACATAGAGACATTGTAGGAAATCAACACTTTGACCCAGAGTGTCATGCATCATAATAGCCCTATTCTACAGTGCCATCCAGGGGAGTCTTCTAGTGGTGGTCTTCGAACACATGTGTGTCAATCTTGTGGGGCTACTTGTTCACATGACCCCATCGACCCTCAGGAGACTGGTACGTAGGATCCGTCTACAACAATGGAGATGGAGAGGGCAACTAAAATTTTACATGAGGCATATGTCATTGATAGTCAGGTAAAAGTTATTGCATGTGTTCATTGAATTTAATTTATTAAATTTTGATTTTGAAATGCAAGATTAACTAAATTTTTTTTATGATTTTAATAGAATTGTAGGGTCATAGTGTTGAGACTAGATACACCAGCCCCCCACCAACCTATTTTTGTAGTACACCTATCACTAGGGTATGTAACTAGTAAACAATTATAAGTTTATTGCATATTAATGGAATTGTTTAATGAATGGTAATTTAATATGTAATTTTGGATGTTGAACAGACTAATATTGGAGGTTTTGATGGAACACTTCCTAGTGGTAGTGGATTTACTCATACCTAAACACAGGTAATAGAATAAAGAGTTTAACTAATGAATCAAATACTTAATAGATTTGTGTAGTTTATACATGCACATCATTGATTACGTTGAATAATTTTTTGTTTTATTTTCATTTGTTGCGAGACAATACACCTTCGAATGTGATGAGGGCAATGGATATTGGTGTGACATCTGCTATACAATCCTCGATGGCTCTGATAGAAGAGGTATGAGACAAATTAGTAAATTTTAATTTAAATTTGTTGTTATAGATGTTAGTTAGTCAGAAATTAAACCATTATTGATTCACATAGTTTTTGTCTATTTGTATGGTTTATACAGGGCTTGAGCACACTTGAGCATGGGTGTGAGGATATTTCCCTCGTGGAGAGAGATCGTGAGATGGCTGTAAGTGATTATTTTGTCAAATATATCTTTTTTTATAATGTAATTTCTATATATTCATGTCTTTACTTCTTATTGTAATAGTTAAAACTTCACCATGAACTAAATCATAGGAGGAGTAGCAGGAGCACTCCATGAGTGCAACAGAAATGAGTGATAGACCTATTGCCATCCAAGTGAAAAGGAAAGGGAAAGGTTTTATTTCCTAGGCATGGAGAGCAATGAATTTTGAATCCAGAGTCTTTTATTGTATGCCTGCATGGTAGTTTTGTACATATTTTTTATTGGACATATTTGACATTGTATGCCTAGATGGCAATCTCGTAATCCTATATGGCTATTTTGTACATATATTTCATACTTATATCAACATATATTTATGTATGCCTACATGGCTATTTGGTTAATACAAATATCTTTTTTTGATGCCTGTCCATATTTGCATTCTAAATTGATGGTTCAATAGATATGAGTTACGTATATTCAAGTGTATACTTTACAACTTACATGTATACTTTGTGACTTATGTGCATTCGAGTGTATACTTTGTGGCTTACATGTTTTCATGCATATACCTTGTATTCATGCATATACTTTGTTTTAGTTTGTGTATACTATGTATTCGTGTGTATACTTTTTGAGGCTTACGTGTTTATGAGTACTTGTAGTTTCCTTATTTATATGGACATGTTTGACTTATTCATGTGTATAATTATTAATTGGTTAGTCGTAGCATTGATCTATATCATCCTCAATTCATGATGCTTGAGATGGAGTAAGTACACCCTCAAGGTCAAAAGGAGTTTCACATGCATTTTTCATAGGCTCATTTTGGTAGTGAAACCAAAAACCTCTTGCATCATTGAAACAAATTTTTTTTCCCTTTATAGCAGGTCTGAAGCCATTATCATTCTCCATTAGTTCTTCATGTATCCACTCCCCATTAATGGTTGTCTCATGACCTGAATGAAACCAAGCACTTATCTCATTTGTGATAGAAGAAATGTATGAAGATTTATCTTCCTCCTTATGAACCATTCATTATCATGAGAGATGGGTTCTTGTGAACCACTACTGATGAATCATGGGTCAATGAGTTTGACTTGTAAAACTACACGATTTAATCCTGATAGCAATATCACAATATTTATATATCTAAATACTGCCATCTTACCCACACAAGATTCTGGAAGATGCTTCACACCCTTCTCTTAGTGGTTGCTCTCATTGCACCTTCTACCTAGCTTCATCTTGGTGTAGACAATACGAAGACCCCAACTTGAGATCTTCACACACGCAAGAACAACTGCGTCCTTCCTACAACTTGGATGGATCAACTTGCAACCAAGATGCCACGCTACTGCCTAGTGTAGATTGCCTTCTAGACGCTCATAACCTTCTACCTTTGATACCATTCTGATGCAGAGGAAACAACACAAGATAGTGGCTCATCCACCCTTCTCACTCCTTAACCTACTGATCACTACTAATCACTACTGATCAAGAAATGTTCTTAAGCCTCTAACTCTATCCACCACCTTTCCACTATTCAAAGCCCGAGTCACACATTGCTCAAACACAATGGTCGAGCGATGTAATGGTTTCTTTCAAAACCGTTATACATTCAAAACCATACAAGAATTTCACACTTGATTATATTATGTATATTCCCTATCAACTGAAACCAATTCTCCCATTCCATTCGGGACTATCATAAAGAAACTCAAAAACAAGACATCCATGAAATTCAAAACAATAGCGAATCCTTCCAAACTAATCTGCATTCACAATTTGCAAAACAATAAACCAGGAAAGATAGAGAGAATGACACGATAAGAAATGGAAACTCCTCTTTAACGAATTCCAGATATTAAAACTTCAAAAACATACATGCTTTAAATGGCTCTCTGGTTGAAGGCCAGAGAGCCCGATTTCTTCTCCCTCTTGTTTACTCTCTTTTTTGTTTTCTCGTAGTTGCACTCTCTATTTCCTCTATCTCCCCGTATTCGGTTACATGTTGTCTCTTTATAGAGATTCTAGGGTAGTTAGACAAATTGTTCATCTACCCAATATTCCCATTCGGTTACAACTATCATTTAATCCTTTTGATGAATATATCATTGCAATTTTAAACACTTAACCATTTCTTAACATGGTCCCACAAAATTCTAAATGACTAAAACATTACAAAATTATGAAGCTTGTCATAAATTTCAAGAGTCGAGGTGTCCTCGCACTAGTATCCTAGTTGTACCTTTGTTGATTTATCTCCTCAGTGATCCATATTATTGGATTCTTTCACCTTTTACCCATTGCTTTCTTGAAAAACTCAATTTTAGGCCTTGTAGCCTTCTGCCCCAATTTGGCCTCCTAGAACCTGTTTTCTTGACTTTTCTCATAATCAGTCTAAACAACCCCCAAATTTTTTTGTAAATTATTTCTTTTGATCATCAAGGATCCAATATTTACTAGGCCTTAGGTCCTACAAGTTTCCGTAGATATGATTGTCCTCGAACCCCCTATTTTCAAGGGTTCCTATGGTTTTTGGCTATTTTTCCTTCTTTGAGGGCTTCAACGACCTCCTCAGCTCTCTTCTTGGCACACACATGACTAAGATACATGTTCCTACACTCCCATACTCTTTATTGGCACAAACCAATCCATTTAGCAACTCTCCTTGCTGCTGTCCTCTCTAAGCTACTAGCCAAAATGCGCTTGCACTCACCTAGTGTTTGATGATTTCATCACCTTCCCTACAAAAAAAGACCCCAAAAGCTATATGTACACTATTTACATAGTCCCCAACTTGTTTCCATGTGGCCATGAGAGGAAAGCCACGGGAAGTCAAGTGGGACTCATTATTCACAAAACTGGCCTAAACCAGCAATGAGACCAAGAAAACCAAAAACTTGCAAAAAGATAACCAGTTAGTCTAGATGACTAATATAATGCTACACAAGGTAAGTAAGTGACACAAATGGAAGAATAAAAGCATTAGGTAAGTCCTTTCAATCCATTCTTGACTGGATGAAGGCTCAAACACAGAAATTCAATGAAAACTTGCTCTCTTCCAATCACAAAAATGTACTCTCTAAGTCTGAATTCGTGAAAAAAATCCTCCCACCCAGGTATTAGGGTTTTTCTGACCTTATGCACCTTTCTCCCACATTCTAGGACCCTTTGGTTGGGCTTAGAGCATCATTAATGCCATTTTCCAATTTTTCAGACAAGTAGCCAAGGCAACATTGCTCAAAATGCTCACAGTGTCCAAGACTTACCCAAACCACAAGCCCCTAACAAACCTATTTCCAATTCACTCATCAAAAACACTCTTGGGACTTTATATCATAGTCCTTATTCCCTCTTTCATCCTAATCTGATAGTAGCCACTTTTAAAATCAATCTTGGAGTAGTACCTAGCACCCCCCTGAATAGTCCATTAAGTCTTCTATCCTAGGAATAGGAAACCTATATCTAATGGTTATCCTATTTATGGCCCTAGAAGTAGTACACATTCTCCACTTATCTCCCTTCTTAGGCGCTAACACCACTAGAACAACACATGGGCTTATGCTTTTCCTGATCAACCCTTGGTCCAAAAGTTCTTGAACTTGCCTTGCTATCTCCTTGTTCTGCTTCAGTGTCATTTTGTATGCAGCCTTGTTAGGAAGTGTTGCTCCTAGTACAAAGTCAATTTGATGATTGATTGCCCTTTTAGGTGGTAGTGTAATTGGTGTGCCTTCACAAATGATATCCTTGAACTGATCCAACAGTTGCTTCACCTCTGCTGTCATAGGTAGCCGACTAGGTGACTCCTCCTCCTTTGGCTTCAACATGATTGCATAGAAAACTCCTTCTTGCTCCTTCATGTCTCTTAGGAATTCCTTTCCACTCATCAAAAGTACATTGGATTCTGCCTTTTCCACCATCCTTCTTGGGGAAAAAACTTCGTGGTTAAGCACTTGAGCTGGAGTATACTCGAATGGGTGACCTCCCAGGAAGGCCTAGTGCCTCACCTCTATGAGTATCACTTAGATGCAATGAGTGCTAAGTGGGCCATTCAATATCATTTTAAATTTGTTTCTTTAAACAACTTACAAATTTGCAACTTAAGACTCCTCCAACCTAAGGGATCGATCTGGTGGAACATAGTTCAGAGCGATTCCACTTGTTTCGGTGCAAAAGAGGACCATGCCTAGTGTAAACATACTTATTTGGACGTGTTGGAATAGTCTGCTTGGTCACACAAGTTGCAGAACGAAAGTTGCACCACTCTGCAACTTTGCACTGCTTGCATTTGATGCTTTTTTCCATCAAGTGAAAATCCGCCACCACTGGAAAACCACTCCGAGATAGCCAAAACCGAGAGAGGTTTTTGTAGACAGGATCAATGCTATCCTATAGGATCAAATGAGAAGTTTCTAAGCATCATGGTATCCAAGTAATAGCATGCTGAAGTTTGCAGCTATTTTGCACTTTGGACCCTTAAGGGATCGATCCGGTGGAACATAGTTCAGAGCGATTCCACATGTTTTGGTGTGAAAGAGGACCATTCCTATTGTAAACATACCTATTCAGATGTGTTGGAATAGTCTGCTTGCTCACACGAGTTGTAGAGCGAAAGTTGCACCACTTTGCAACTTTGCACAACTTGAATTTGACACGTTTTCCATCAAGTGAAAATCCGCCGCCATGAGAAAACCACTCAAAGATAACCAAAATTGAGAGAGGTTTTTCTAGAGGGGTCCAATGCCTTTCTGTAGGATCATATGATAAGTTTAGAGTGTCACGGTATCCAAGTAATAGCATGCTGAAGTTTGCAGCTATTTTGCACTTTGGACCCTTAAGGGATCGATTCGGTGGAACATAGCTTAGAGCGATTCCATGTGTTTCGGTGTGAAAGAGGACCATGCCTACCATAAAAATACCTATTCAAATGTGTTGGAATAGTCTGCTTGCTCACATGAGTTGCAGAGCGAAAGTTGCACCACTTTGCGACTTTGCGCAGCTTGAATTTGACACGTTTTCCATCAAGTGAAAATCCTCCGCCACGAGAAAACCACTTGAAGATAGCCAAAATTGAGAGGTTTATCTAGAGGGGTCCCACACATTTCTATAGAATTAGATGAGAATTTTCTAAGTGTTATGGTATCCAAGTAATAGTATGCTGAAGTTTGCAGCTATTTTGCACTTTGGACCCTTAAGGGATCGATCCGGTGGAACATAGCTCAAAGCGGTTTCACATGTTTCAGTGTGAAAGAGGACCATGCCTACTGTAAAAATACCTATTCAGACATGTTGGAACAGTCTGCTTGCTCACACGAGTTGCAGAGCGAAAGCTGCACCACTTTGCAACTTTGCATAGCTTGAATTTGACACGTTTTCCATCAAGTGAAAATCCGCCGCCACGAGAAAACCACTCAAAGATAGCCAAAATTGAGAGAGGGTTTTCTAGAGGGGTTCAACGCCTTTCTATAAGATCAGATGATAAGTTTCTAAGTGTCATGGTATCCAAGTAATAGCATGCTGAAGTTTGCAGCTATTTTGCACTTTGGACTCTTAAGGGATCGATCCGGTGGAACATAGCTCGGAGCGATTCCACGTGTTTCGGTGCGAAAGAGGACCATTCCTACCATAAAAATACCTATTCAAATGTGTTGGAATATTTTGTTTTCTCACACGAGTTGCAAAGCGAAAGTTGCACCACTTTGCAACTTTGCACAACTTGAATTTGACACGTTTTCCATCAAGTGAAAATCTACCGCCACGAGAAAACCACTTGAAGATAGCCAAAATCGAGAGAGGTTTTTCTAGAGGGGTCCAACAAATTTCTATAGAATTATATGAGAAGTTTATAAGTGTCACGGTATCCAAGTAATAGTATGTTGAAGTTTGCAACTATTTTGCACTTTGGACCCTTGAGGGATCGATCCGGTGGAACATAGCTCGAAGTGATTCCACATGTTTCGGTGTGAAAGAGGACCATGCCTACCATAAAAATACCTATTCGGATGTGTTGGAATAGTCCGCTTGCTCACATGAGTTGCAGAGCGAAAGTTGCACCACTTTGCAACTTTGCACAACTTGAATTTGACACGTTTTCCATCAGGTGAAAATCCGCCGCCACGAGAAAACCACTCAAAGATAGCCAAAATCGAGAGAGGTTTTTCTAGAGGGGTCCAACGCCTTTCTGTAGGATTAGATGAGAAGTTTCTACGTGTCATGGTATCTAAGTAATAGCATGCTAAAGTTTGCAGTTATTTTGCACTTTGGACCCTTAAGGGATCGATCTGGTGGAACATAGCTCAGAGCAATTCCTTGTGTTTCGATGCAAAAAAGGACCATGCATACCATAAAAATATCTATTCAGATGTGTTGGAATAGTTTTCTTGCTCACACAAGTTGCAAAGTGAAAGTTGCACCACTTTGCAACTTTGCCCAACTTTAATTTGACACGTTTTCCTTCAAGTGAAAATCCTCCCCCACGAGAAAACCACTCCAATATAGCCATAATCGAGAGAGGTTTTTTCTAGAGGGGTCCAACTCCTTTCTATAGGATCAGATGAGAAGTTTCTAAGTGTCATGGTATCCAAGTAATAACATGCTGAAGTTTGCAGCTATTTTGCGCTTTGGACCCTTAAGGGATCGATCCAGTGGAACATAGCTCGGAGCGATTCTACGTGTTTCGATGCGAAAGAGGACCATGCCTACCGTAGAAATACCTATTCGAAAGTGTTGGAACAGTCCGCTTGGTCACACGAGTTGCAAAAAAATATGTACAAATTGTTTACATGACCTTTATATGACCTTTTTCACATTGTTTACATTTCAAAATTCAAAGTTTGCAAATTTTCCTACTCAAGGCATTTACAGAACAAGGTGCTACTACACCAAACATGAACTTCAACCTTAAAATATTTGAGTATATCTCATTATGTAATTAAATCTTATTACAATGCCTCTGGAACTTCGTTCTCTCAGATCTTTTACAGTGTCACTCATACATTCAAGATTCTTTTTAAATGTCTACATCATAGGTGCTCATCATGAGGTTAACTTCAAATTCTCTCGCTAAGATTCACATGCTCTCTTATAATGGCTTGAAATCAAAATTGAGATTTATCAAAATCATCAAAATAAGTATGTTGCATTGCTTTTTTGGCTGAGATTTTTGATAATGGCTCTTAAATCAGCATTTTCTGCAACGAAGGATCAATCAACCCTTAGTAGTTTACTTACAAATACGCAAAGTAAAAGAGAAAAAGAAAGAGCATCCAAAATGGAAATGAAATAAAAATAGATGGAAGGCACTTACAGATGTTGCATGCAGGCATCAAAATAAGGATGTTGCATTGCTTTTTTGGTTGCAATTCTCTTCGATGGCTCATATATCAACATTTTTTGCAAGGGGAGACCAATCACTATAAAAGAAGATGATAGCATTGGCATCAAAAAAATTAATGTGTATACAAGTATAAATTAATAAGAACCAATGTGCATATACTTATAAATTAATCCAACGAACCATCCGAGTCTACTCTACTCTTTATTGTGTCGAGTATTGCCTCATGGTCAGACTGACGGACCTTCCATAACATCTTGTTCAAAGGTCTACCCCCATATTTGGTCAAATGAACATTGGATGCCATGACAAGGTTCGAGTAATAAAGAATCTTACGATGCATGTCAAAGTCCTGAAATAGCCAATGTTTAACACTTGAATGCGGGTACCTTCTAAGCCATGTTCCAGTAACCACAACTAAGCCTGTAGGGTATTCGATGCTTTCTCCATCTATAACTAGGGCCTCCAATTTCTTTTTGGTCTCAACGCAATGACACAAGTAATAGTCTATTCCTTCTTCATTGTCTTCATCTGCAATAACTGCATAAACATGCCCTGCATTGATATCTGCAAAAAATCTCTTGAAATTTGTTAACATTACGAATACAGTACAATGTAAGATCTAACGATATGGAATTTTAACAACTAAGAAAGTAGATATATCACCTCATTGAACTAGATCTGATATGTGGTTAAAGTCAACTGATAATTCTATCTGTGTCAGTTCCAATGCCATCGAAGGGTGATACGTGTGAAGTGGGCGAAGATAACTTGTGAACCATTTGTCAACCCACTCCCCTAACTCACAATCATTCTAGTCTTGCATTGTACATGAAGAACAAAAGCTTTCCATCTTTCATGTATCGATACTCCATAAACTTGTATTTGAGCTAAGGAAAGAGTGTACCTCACTCGATCCTATTAGTGTACAATAGTCTTCATATAGTGCAATGTTAGTATCATCCATCAACCAAAAAAATCTACGAACTGAAGACGTACCTTCATTACTTGGACCCATCAAAGCATTACACCACTCGACGATTGATTTTGCATCTGTCAACTTAAACTGTGTTTATACTTTAATTCTTCTCATGCTAATGCTCTTTTCATGCATGCTCCTGCACCACCATGCTCCCCCTTTCCATGTCCAGCCTCACAAAAGTTCCACATATGTTGAACACCTGTAATGATATGCATCTTGCACAACCAGTAGAACATGCATGAGTTCTTGAACTATGTTGCACAGTTATCAGACCATATTATATGTTGATCATATTCTATGCCCCTCTGAGCCAAACCACTGTAGAACATCTGGAAGCAACCTTGCACGAACTCTGGAGAATGTGTGTGATCATCACTAATGTAAAAGTGGTACTCCCTCAATACCTTCCTTTGCTCATTTGTGACTGCACCTCATGTTGTGGTTGTAGAGTGTAGTTCTTTACAAAGTCAACCATAGATACTATGCTTCCAACTAGAAAGGTGTCCTTACATAGCTTGAACTGCGTGCCCAACCATCGGGCTCTATGGGTCTGCATTGCATTCTCAGATAGTATACTGTCACGAAATATGGTCATAAATTTGTACACTGGAATCTTCTCAATAACCAAATCACACCTTTTGCTTGAGACCCATCTTTTGTAGCATATGCCACTATTTTATACTTCCCGAACTCTACTAGTTTTTGTCCCACCTCATTTGTGCTTTCCATATGTTGACATACTGGCATACGTTGGAAGCCACCGCAACGCTCGCATGAACCATCCAAGCATGTTGTCCTATAGAATATCTGGCCATCCTCTATTTGACATAAATTTTTTGATAAGAACTCTCTTGAATATTTTGGCAGGGCTTCTATGCCACAATCCTGCAAAACATCGTTAGTATGCAAATCTAAACATATAGAATGATAAACATCGTAATGGTTAGAAAATTCAATATGTAGTCTACAACAACAAGTAGTGCGTGTGTGATTTATGTTGACATAAAAAGGTTTAAGCAGTTCAAAATATCTTTGAGAAATACTAATTTGAGGATAATCATTTTCAAATTTCTGAAAAAATTGGGTTTGAGTCATATCCAAAAAATGCTTTCGATGTGGCTCACGATTCTGACTATCGATTCTCCTTCTTACCACATCCCTTTGATTTGGAGATGGCCTTGTGTTGTTTTTCCAATACTCTTCAATTAGTGTTTCCAAGGCTTTGACAAGTTATTTATCTTTTCATGACAGTCTCCCCAAGAATGCCCATAATTCATTTGTATCATTGCCCTCAATTCTTTGCTGCCTTTGAATGGCTCTTGATAAAGTTTTTCTACTAATTCTTGTTTTTTCACTAGTATTTCTAATTAGGTGAGCTCTCTTTGTTTGACAACTTATCAAAGTCAATGTAATGACATGTCGGTCGACATTACTATCCTTTGAGTGTGAGGTCTTACCCACACTCTCATAAGCATTCATTACATTCTTCACAATAGTGTCTTCACTCGATGCATTCGATATTCTTAACCCAAGAGTCTTCATCATGTTCCTATACTTTACACCCTGCATCATTTCAACAAATAGTTGACATCTTGCAGTCTCATTTAGCCTTTCAAAGAATCGTTCCCAAATCTTATCAGCATATCTTCTACAAGTGCGTGTTGAAATATTACCTTCCATGTGCTACAAAATCTCATCATCAATATTAATCAAATACTTTGGTTTTCCATGCAAAATTCTTGGTGGTGTTCTCCTAGGTACATACATCTCAACATTATGAATTTCATCAATATTTTATTGAGGTGGCCTAGATTGCATACCTTCGATCGAGGGTGGAGAAGAAGACATACCTTGAGGTTCACATGGGAATGATGGCATACCTTCTTCATCAATTTCGAGTGATGATGTACTCTCAACTTGAGATGTGTTGGAAGGTGTCCAACAATATTCACTTATGGTAAATGGTGTCCCTCCATATTCACTTGTAGCAGATGGTGTCCATCCATATTCACTTGTGCTAGATGGTGTCCCTCCATATTCGCTTGTGCTTATTGGTGTCCCTTCATATTCACTTGTCGTAGAGGGTGTGTCTCCAACTATGGTATCTGAATCTATCTTACGACGATTCTTTCGCATTCGTGCCTTTTGTGCTGCCAATTCCCATTCTCTTTTTGATGGTTGAGGTTCCTCTACAATCGGGTTGTTTTCATCAATCATTTCCAATTTCTTCTTTTTACGATATGCCACCACCCAAACTCTCTCCTTTTCTTTCAAGGTTTTGTTCTCTTCGTCTGTTAGCTTCCTCTTTGTATTTTTCTTCGGCATGGCAGATAATTTTATCTATACCATGGTAATGAGATGAATATTAGTTCCTAAAAAATGTATCCATTCAAGATAATTGAAACATATATGTCATTGAAGGCTTCATTTAAATAATACTTACAATCATCTTGTACAAAAGTAGTCTTTTATTGTTGATAGTTCTAGCCAACCACCAAGGGAATAAGGACTATGATGTAAAGTCCCAATAGTTTTTTTGATGTGTGAGTTAAGGAAAACTTAGGGTAGTCTAGAGCCTTGAATTTTGGAGAAGCCTTAATGATGAAATTAGGCAAATTAGTCCATGTAGACTTGGCAATTTGTCCTAAAGTTGGGAAAAGCGCATTAATGATGCTCTAAGCCCGACCCAAGGGTCCTAGCACATGGTAGAAAGGTATATAAGGTCCTAAAAACCCTAATTGAGAATGTGGGGAAGCTATTGTATGATTTGGAGTTTTGGAAGGGGAATTTGTGAGTTGGAAGAGTGCAAATTTCATTGAATTTTTGTTTTTGTGCCTTCATCCAGTCAAGAATGGATTGAAAGGACCTATATAATGCTTTGAGTCTTTCAATTATGTCACTTAATTACTGTGTGAAGCATTATATTAGCCATTTAGTTCAATTGCTTTCTGTTTTGCAAGTTTTTAGAGTTTTTGGTCTCATAGCCGGTTCAGGCCAGTTTTTGGAAATAATGATCCCCACTTGAATTCTCATGGTAAGGCTACCATGGAAACTTGGAATCAAGTAGTGAACTATTTTTATAGTGTACATATTGTGTTTGGTGTCTTGGTTTGCAGGGGATATGGTGAATTCATCAAGAACTAGGCGAGTGCAAGTGCATTTTGGCTAGTGGCTTGGAGAGGACAGCAGTAAAAAAAGTTGCTAAATTGACTGGTTTGTGCCAATCAAGAGAAAGAGAGTGTGGACACATGTATTCCAGACATGTGTGTGCAAGGAGGAGAGTTGAGAAGGTCATTGAAGCCCTGAAAGTTTGAAAAAGGAGCCAGAACCTTAGAAACCCTCAAAAATAGGGGGTATGAGGACAATCCTATGTACGGACGCCAAAGGGACTAAACACCTGGTAAATCTTGAAGCCTAGGGAACCAATAGAAATAATTTATAAATATATTTTGGGGTTGTTAAGACCATTTTTGAGAAAAGCCAAGAAAACGGGTTCTAGGAGGCTTAATTGGGCAAAAGGCTACAAGGCCTAAAATTGGGTTTTTCAAGAAAGCGATGGGTACAAGGTGAAAGAATCCTATGAGATGGATCAGTGAGGAGTCAAATCAACAAGAGGATAGTGATAAAACCCTTTCGTAGCCCCTCGAGTGGTTAGGACACTTTGGGTCAATGTGGAGCTCAGGGAAGCTTAGTGGTGAATTGAGAGCAATGGTGAAGAATTTGAAATTGGTGGAGAGTCTTATGAGGTGAGAGGGGTTTAGGAGGGATCCCTAAGTAGGGTAGAGAGGAATACCCTAGGAAGACCAGAGAATAGGTATTGGGAAGAGCAATATTTCTCTTGAAAGATAAGACTTCCCATCAATTGTTGAAGGACTGGTCTATGTAATGAACTTTTGACCTTGTGCAGGGTATTTTGAAGATGTTTGATGCTTTGGAATGGTCTAGGAATGGTCTTAAAGGATGAATTTTGGTGAATGTTTCTAAATTTCTATAATTGGCAAGTGTAAAATGGTAATTCGCAACTATAAATAATTGTGTATATAATTTGGTAATTTAAAATGTGCATTGACAACCTAAGGTTATAATGACAAACAAAAATGGAAGCAAGCCATAATAAAATGAAAGAAATTTTGTAAAGACTTCACATACCTTAAAAACTAGACTTTCAAATGGAGGAATTCAACCCAATTATGTAGCCTTAGCTTCTTCTTTCTTCAAACTCCACAACAATTTGACTTGTTCAAAAGCTTGTTCCCTTCCACACTTCAATTGTATATCACTTTTCAATGGAATTCAAACTTCAATTGATATTATATGTCTTTCAACGTCGAAACTCTACTATTTCATGCAAAGGTGGTAAAAAGATCATGGAAAAGGTGATGGAAAGTGAAAAAGATGCTTGCACACTTCACAACATCATCAAAAATATATTTTTTGTCAGAGCACGCACAGAAGCAGGGGAATATGTAGACAGTGGGCCTTCAAATCACGGTATATTGATTTTTTTACCGTTTTAGTGGACTACAAAATGCGCTCGCGTTATAACACGCACATATTATAACATGAGCGCGTTATGTGAAATTAAGTTTTCTTAGTGTATTTTTGATAGTATAGGAGTTTCTGAGAGAGTGGGAGGGAGAGAGGGGGAGAGTGGAAGATAGAGAGGGAGGGAGAAGGGGAGAGTGGGAGAAAGAGAGAGGGAGAGAGTGGGAGATAGAGTGGGAGATACAGAGGGAGGGAGAGAGGGGGAGAGTGGGAGAGAGTGGGAGAAGGGGAGAAGTGGAGAGTGGGAGATAGAGAAAGAGGGAGAGAGGGGGAGAGTGGGAGAGAGTGGGAGAAGGGGAGAAGTGGAGAGTGGGAGATAGAGAGAGAGGGAGAGAGGGGGAGAGTGGGAGAGAGTGGGAGAGTGGGGGAGAGTGGGAGAGAGTGGGAGAGTGGGAAAAGGGGAGAAGTGGAGAGTGGGAGATGGAGAGAGGGGGAGAGTGGGAGAGTGGGAGAGAGTGGGAGAAGGGGAGAAGTGGGGAGTGGGAGATAGAGACATAAACCCTAAACCCTCAACCATTAAACCCTAATCTGTCAACCTCTATACCCTCTTAATCCTTCAACCCTCAACCATTAAACCCTAATCCCTCAACCCTTAAACCCAAATCCCTCAATCCCTATACCCTCTTAATCCCTCAACCCTCAACTGTCAACCCTTAAACCCTAATCCCTCAATCCCTATACCTTCTTAATCCCTCAACCCTCAACCCTTAAATAGTAATCCCTCAACCCCTATACCCTCTTAATCCGTCAACCCTCAACCCTAATCCCTCAACCCATAAACCCTAATCCCTCAACCCCTATACCCTCTTAATCCCTCAACCCTCAATTCTCAACCCTTAAACCCTAATCCCTCAACCCCTATAACCTCTTAATCCCTCAACCCTCAACCCTTAAACCCTAATCCCTCAACCCCTATACCCTCTTAATCCCTCAACCCTTAAACCCTAATCCCTCACCCCCTATACCCTCTTAATCCCTCAACCCTCAATTCTCAACCCTTAAACCCTAATCCCTCAATCCCTATACCCTCTTAATCCCTCACCCCTCTTAATCCCTCAACCCCTATACCCTCTTAATCCCTCAAACTTTAAACCCTAACCCCTCAACCCCTATACCCTCTTAATCCCTCAACCCTAAACCCTCAACCCTTAAACCCTAATCCCTCAACCCCTATACCCTCTTAATCCCTAAACCCTTAAACCCTAATCCTTGAACCCCTATACCCTATTAATCCCTGAACCCTCAATCCTGAACCCTTAAACCCTAATCCCTTGATCCTTAAACCCTAATCCCTCAACTCCTATACCCTCCTAATCACTCAACCCTTAAACCCTAATCCCTCAACCCTTAAACCTTAATCCCTCAACCTCTATACCCTCTTAATCCCTCAGCCCTGAATCTGTGACCCTTAAACCCTAATCCCTCAATCCCTATACCCTCTTAATCCCTCATCCCTCAACCCTCAACCCTTAAACCCTAATCCCTCAACCCCTATACCCTCTTAATCCATCAACCCTCAACTCTCAACCCTCAACCCTTAAACCCTAATCCCTCAACCCCTATACACTCTTATTCTGTCAACCCTCAGCCTTCAACCCTTAAACCCTAATCCCTCAACCCTTGACCCTTAAACCCTAACCCCTCAACCCCTATACCCTCTTAATCCCTCAACCCTCAATTCTAAACCCGTAAACCCTAATCCCTCAATCCCTATACTCTCTTAATCCCTCAACCCTTAAACCCTAATCTGTCAACCCCTATACCCTCTTAATCCCTCAACCCTCAATCCTGAACCCTTAAACCCTAATCCCTCAACCCTTAAACCCTAATCCATCAACCCCTATACCCTCATAATTGCCCAACCTCAACTCTCAAATCGGCTAACGCGAAACCCTAATCCTCAACCCCTATACCTCTTAATCCTCAACCTCAAACTCCTAATCCTAAACCCTTAAACCCTAATCCTCAATGCTTCATAAATTCTTAATCCTTTTTGAACCCTCAAACTTCAACCCTTAAACCCTAATCCCTCAACCCCTATACCCTCTTAATCCCTCAACCCTCAACCCCTATACCCTCTTAATCCCTCAACCCTCAACCCTTAAACCCTAATACCTCAACCCCTATACCTTCTTAATCCCTCAACCCTCAACCCTCAACCCTTAAACCCTAATCCCTCAACCCCTATACCCTCTTAATCCTTGAACCCTCAACCCTCAACCATTAAAGCCTAATCCATCAACCCCTATACTCTATTAATCCCTCAACCCTCAACCCTTAAACTTTAATCCCTCAACCCCTATACCCTCTGAATCACTCAACCCTCAACCCTTAAACCCTAATCCCTCAACTCCTATAACCTCTACTCTATAACCTATTAATCCCTCATCTCTAAACCCTAAACCCTTAAACCCTAACCCATAAACCCTCTACCCTCTACCGCCAATCCTATACCCTCTACCCTCAAGCCTAATCCCCCAACCCTCAAACCCACTTAGTAAACTCTCTACCCTAATCCCTCAACCCTCTTGACCCGTAAACCCTCAACTCTTAAACCCTTAAACACTCAACCCTAAACCCTCGACCCTCAACCCTAACCCCTTAAACCCTAAACTGTTAAACCCTTTACCCTCTACCCTCTAACCTCTACCATCAACCCAATACTCTCTACCCTAAACCCTAATCCCTCAACCCTTAATCTCTCAACCCTTATAACCTCTACCCTTTATATTGGACCCTCAACCCTAATCCCTTGACCTTATACCTTAATCCCTTAGTCTTCAACCCTCAACCCTTAAACCCTCTACCCTTTACCCTATACATTAAACACTCAACCCTCAATTCTCAACCCTCAATCCTTAAACCCTAAACCCTCTACCCCTTACATTGGACCCTAAACCTAATCCTTCAACCATATACCCTCAAAACTATACCCTAGACCCTCTACCCTCAACCAAGTAAACCCTTAACCCTAAACCCTTAACCCCAAACCCTTCAACCCTAAACGCTTAAACCTTAAACCTTCTACCCTATACCCTCAACCAAATACCCTCTACCATCAAACCTATTCCATCAACCCTCAAACCTTAAACCCTACTACCCTAGAAACCATCAACCCTATAGGTCCTCCATCCTAATCCCTCAACCCCTATCACTTTCTCTCTATCTATACTTCTTACCTTTCCCTCCTTCCCTCCCTCCCACCCTCTCTAATTGTCTCTATCTACCATCTCCCTCTTTCTGTGTGCCTCTTGTTCAATCAATCCCTACCACCCTCTCTCACTCCCTCTCTCTCACACTCCCTCTCACTACCTATCTCTCAAGTCTCTCCCTCTCTCCCCCCTCGCACTCTCAAGTCTCTCCCTCTCACACTCTCAAGTCTCTCCCTTTTGCACCCTACCTATATAACCCTCTCTTTCTCTTTGTCTCTCTCTCTCTCTCTCCCATCTCCCTCTCTCTCTCTCCCTCTGCATCAATTCTCTCTCTTTGACCCCCCCTCTCTCTCTCTCCCTCCCTCTATCCCTCTCACCCTACCTAGCTAAGTCCCCCTCAATCCAACCCCTTCTCTCCCACTCCCTCTCTCTTAAACTCTCACTTCGACCCCCTTTCCATCTCTAGACTCTCTCTAAATTCTCCCTTCGTCTAAAGACATACATAAATGCATAAATACAAGCATAATACATTTGTACATATAATCTTACATCCATACAAGGATACATACATACATGTACATAAAAATATATTAACATACATTAATATATTAGCATTTAACATAAAGTAAGACATAACGTGAGCGTGTTATAATGCGCTTGCGTTATGGGTTAGTAGACATGTTCCCCACAGAAGCAAAAACCATGTCAAAGTGAGCTATAACGTGAGCGCATTATAATGCGCTCGCGTTATAGCGTGCTCACATTATATCTTGCTTTCAGAATTATCGAACTTTAAGCTTGGTATTGCCTTGGAATTCCAACCCAAAGGTTTGGAGGGCATTCCCAATGACTAGAGACGTGTTTTTAAGAAATCCACCATATTTCTCATAATCGAGTTCGTGCTCACCGTCAGGATTGCACGTGGTTCAATATCGAAAAAATTGAGCACATGGGTAATGTTGGGTTATCTCTTAACTATCCAACGATGTAATTTTTTTCACTTTCTGAAAATGTTAAGTCTTTCATCCATAATTTATTTTATCTATATGTCTTTTTTTTCCAAAAAGCAATGTTTGGTATTTTTTTGGTTATAAATTAACCGTTCATCAATTTTTCAAATAAATTATATTTTTAGAAACTAGACTCCATTCTACAAAATTTAAAAAAAGTAAAAAATCAATTAGTTTCCAAAATTTGTAGGGGTAGCACGGCAAAAATTCTATTTTCAAGATATGTCCACTTAGCAAATTAGTAAAAAATCAAATATTAATTAAAAAATTATCAGAAAATTTGTGCATCAACTACATACTATTAGCTAACTTATGACCGTTGCGATTTAAAAAAGAAAAAATAAAAAAAGTTCATCGTACGAGGTCGTACAAGAGTTGCTATGTTATGGTTTTTTGACAAAAACAACACCAATTTGTGTACATCCCTCATTTGAACCCCTTAATCTCAATGATTTTGAAAATAAATTAGTAGATTAGAAAGTAGACTCGGAGCAATTGAATCCTTCTTTTTATTCCATCTCAAAATTTTGAGTCTAAGTATCCTCAATTTCACATCCAAGGTCAGTATTTCCCGATTTTAGGAAAAATTTGTCCACTTAAGTCCCCTTTTTGGGAACCATATTGGTGCACTTACCCACAATATTAACGAAAGTGTGTGAATATTATGTTAAATTGTCACTCAATTAACTCAACACTCTATGGAGATTGACTAGGAATGTTAATTCCAACCCCAAGGCATATTCTCTAAGGTCAAGTACTAGTGAATGATATCACCTCAATTTACCACATGCTTAAAATATAGAACCAACTAGACAAGAATTAAAAAATCACCTCATGGTTTATTTGCATGCTTAGATATCACTTAAAGGATCACTAGGCCCTTAGAAAAAAATGAAAATAAAATATTGAACAAGTAGATACTTTTGATTCTCAAGATGAATAAAATGGAATGCAAATGACAAGAAAAATTATCCTCAAAAAAATATTAAGGCATCAGAAGAGAGCATGCATATGATAAGCACAAAGAACTAAACATATAGGTAAGTAAAAATTATGTTTTCTATAATCAAGATCACACAAGGTGATAGATTAGATAGTACACAAAATTCTTGCATAAATACATCAAAAAATAATTAATCAAAGGTTAATTGTCCTTTAGCAAAATTAAATTTGTGATAAATGTTAGGAAATCAAACATTGTCAATTGATCCATCAAAATTGTGCAATGTTTGTATTTTGCATGATAGGAGGCTCTGGAAAATGAGCATATACAAAATAGAATTAAAATAGTAAAAAAAAACAACACAATATAAAAATGACAACAGTTCATTGGTGAATGCTAACAAAATTTTAAATATATCATAAATAAAATAGAATTAATTAAATAGAGATCAAAATACTTCTACACATAGTACAAATGCCAACCTAAAATAGATAGTTGAAAAATAATAAAAATATTGCACACTAGAAGGAAATGTAAAAAATATAAAACTAGTACTTGCACCCCAATAAGGTGCAATACTTACGTCAATAGGCTGAGCCCACATTATTTACGACTGTGAAAAGAAGTGGAAAACATGAAGAAAGAAGTGATCTATCTCACCTATCCCTCTCTGCCTCTCCCTCCCTCCCTCCCCCCTTCTCTCCCCCTCTTTCTCTCTCCTTCCCTCTATATTTCTCTCTATATCACATATCCCTCCCTCCATCCCACCTATTTTTCTCTCTCTCTCTCCCGCCCTCTCTACTTCTCTCTCTCTCACTTTTTCCTCTCTACCTCTCTCTCCTTCCCCTTCTAATTCTCTATAACTCTCTTGTCCCTCTCTACCTCTGTGTCCCTCCCTCCCTCTCTCTAACTCACTCTAGATCTCTCTTTCCTTCTCTACTTCTTTCTATCCCACCTCTCTCTCCCTCCCTATCTCTATCTCACTTATCCCTCTCTACCTCCCTTTGTCCCTTTACCCTCCTCTCTCTCTCTCTTTCTCTATCCTTCCCTCTCTACTTCTTTACCCTCCTCTCTCTTTCTCTATCTCACCTATCCCTCCCCCCTTCTCTCTCCCTCTTGCTCTCTCCTTACCTCTCTATTTCTCTCTATATCACATATCCCTCTACACCTATCCCTCCCTCCATCCCATCTATTTATCTCTGTCACTCTCTCCTTCCCTCTCTACTTCTCTCCCTCTCTCACTTATTCCTCTTCACCTCTCTCTCCTTCCCCCTCTAATTCTCTATATCTCCCCTATCCCTCTCTACCTCTCCCTCCCTCCCTCTCTCTCTCACTCTCTTTGGTTCTCTCTTTCTTTCTCTACTTCTTTCTATCCCACCTCTCTCCCCTCCCTATCTCTATCTCACTTATCCCTCTCTACCTCCCTCTGTCCCTTTACCCTCCTCTCTCTCTCTCTTTCTCTATCCTTCCCTCTCTCCTCTCCCTCTCTCTCTCTCTCTCTCTCTATATATATATATATATATATATATATATATATATATCATCTTTTCCCTCCCCTCTCTCTCTTTCTCGATCCTTCCCTCTCTACTTCTTTACCCTCCTCTCCAATTCATTCCAAAAACAACACTTTGTATACAAATTTAGTTTTTCATTTTTCTATTTGTTTATTATTTGGATTTTATAACATAGAACAATTTTTTTTTTATTAAAAAATTATTATATTATTTTATTTATTTAAATAATCTTTTTTATTTTGTTTATTATATAAATTATTTTATTTTATTTTATTTATTATATAATTTTTTATTTATTTTTATCGTTTGAATTTTATAACACAATTTATTTGATTTTTTATTAAAAATATATTATCTTATATTATTTATTTTATTTAAAGAATTATTTTATTTTATTTATTATATAGATTATTATATAAATTATTATTACATAAATTATTAAATAAATTATTTTATTTTATTTTATTTATTATATAAATTACTATTTTTTAATTTATTACATACATTATTATTTATTTTACTTATTATATAAATTATTTTATTTATCAAAAAAACTAGATAAGCAAAATCCAAAAATATTATCATATTGATTTTTTTTTAATTAAAATTAAAAATATCTGAATAAAATTAAAAGTCGTCTACTTCATCATTAGGTATTATATTTTTTAGAGGGTTCATACTAAAAATATCTAACCCTGAATTGGAAACTGCGTTCCCCTTGAAACTGATGACTTCACCTACCGAGGAAACAAATATTTTGTTTCCCCTGTCAAAGCAAGAAATGCCATAATGGGTTGACGTGCCGCTAAAGGCGGGGAGAATAGTTGTTGACTATTGTCGGTCATACAATAGGTAACCCGGTGGGGCCTAGGAGAGGTGTCGAGCAGTTTATATCCCCTGTCGTAAACTTCATGAGGTTCTCGCCGGCGTCACACTACTGGAGATGCCGGTGGGGTTCCCCCATGTAAAATAGCCTATTGGATAATTAAACATTTATAGACAATGTGAAAACATTTATTCTCCTATAAAATAGAAATTAGTGAAAGAAAACCTTACAACATGTAGCTAGAAGACTAACCTACAAACAATTGCTAACTAGTGGAACAAATCCTGCAATATGAATAAGTATGATTGTAAGGAAGAAAACCATTCAAGCATGAACTATGAAATACACCTATGTAGGACTAACGAGTATTTAATCCATAAAACACATTAGTTAGGATTAGTAGCTCTATAAGTGACAATATAATGAATAAAAAATGTCAAAAAAATAAAATAAAAAATATTATACAAGTATAAAAGATGGCAATGATAAAATTTCAGTGGAAATGCTAAAGCCAAAATGAAAAATACATCAAATAAGCATAGAAATATCATTCCCACAATCAAAAACAAAATAAAAAATCAAATGAAAACATAAAAGATGAGATACAATGTTGTTCAATAGAATGGTTCTAGAAAACACATCCAAGGACATAAAAAAATGCGAAAACACCCTACAAATAGCTTGGAAAATAAAATATTAGACTGGAGCTAGGAATTCCAAAATATGAAATATAGAATGTATAATCAAATATAAAAATTGCATAGAAATGGACCTCTTTTTCTAAATTTAACTTTCACATTGAATTGAGAAAAGAGAGATGTAAAGTCAAATTTTTGGGTTTGTTTTGTGAGGTGGAGACTATTATTTTTATTTGTAAAAGGTATGAAAGGGGGAATGCAAATTGTAGCATGAGTCTAATTAATTAAATAATTTATTTAATTAATTAGTCATTATAAAATTAGCTTAAATTAGTAAATAAATATAGTGAATGGGTAATGGAGGATGAAAGATGGTGGTGGTCATGAAAGTAAGTTTTGTCTACAGAAATAATTTTTATAATTAAAAGTATATGTTATACTTTAAAATATATTCTTAGTTACAATTTATATATTCATATCACAATTAAAGTTTTCTATCAATAATATAATAATTATATTATAATACCAGATATTACAGAAGACTTCTCTACTTCAAAATTTTGTGAAACCCTATAGACCTGCACCCTTTCACCTATGGCAATGGAGCAGTTAGGCGGGAGATGGGTGATTGCATTGTTGGGTGTACTCACTAGGGAATGTTGTCACGTGGTGATTGTCACCTTCTCCACTCAGAGGTTTTCTATTATTTTGGTAAAGAAGTTGAGGCCTTTGCCTCCCAATGCAAGATGAATTTCAGGGATGTTGTGAGGGGCAAATCTAGGGTTTCAGATTCGTAGTAGGGGTTGCAGGGAAACTTTTTTTGGCAAAGCCAAGGAGTTAGATAGAGCTTGGAGAATAGGATCCATGATGGTCCTCATCTGACCTCTCACACATATGTTGATCATGTTTTAGATCCGCCCTCTAAGCATGATCAAATGCCATCACACGGGCCTGCAAGGGTTCTGGCATCCAGGTTGAAGGATGGTTTTGATCAACAAAAACAAGGGAGATCTTCTATGGCTGGGGTTAACATAGGTAATTCTCCATTATACATGCATTACTTAGAGAAAGTGCCTGAGATTCAGGTTGATGGTCCTATTCATGACATGGAGAAATTCCTTCATGATAATGCCCTCATTTGCAAGTTTGTTAAAATTTGGCCTAAGTTGTGTGATCTCCATTGTTGGATCAATACCAGCTAGAAGGATGTTATGGAGGATGAGATCAGTATCTTCCCCTGTGTTAGGGGCTTTTTCATCCTTGAGTTCGAGTCTCATGAAGACAAACAAAAGGTGGTTAAAAATGGGCCATGGGTGTTTAAGGGTGACTTTTTATGCATGAAATGTTGGTACCCCTCCTTTGATCCTTAGATGAAAAATTTCAACTCCTCCTATCTCTGGGTCGATTGCCATAACTCCCAATATAGTTTTGGGAATTGGATTATTTGCAGACTATTGGTAATGGTTTGGGCAAGTATTTATGTGCTTCAAAAGAAACTATTAAGTATGCAAGCACCACCTGTGCTCGGATTTGTGTGGAAATGGATCTCTCCTATGGTCTCCCAACTAAGATCTTGTTAAAAGTGGGTGAGAGACTATGGAGGTATCAAGTTGATTATAAATAGATTACTTTTAGATGTATGAAGTGTTTTTCAACTGGACATCACACACCACATTGTCCCAAAGTAAAAAACCATGGGTTTTGGAATCAAACTTGTCACAACACCCCCACATGGTGGATCAATGTTGAACCTCATCATTATCAGATCTCTTCGTAGTCTGTATCTGGTTCCTTAGATTCCCCTTCTCCATTTTGTTCAAAGGAAAATTCCACCTCTCCAGAAAACCTCCAATCCGAGGACCTTGAGGCTCCTTCTCAAGATTCTATCTCCATGACCCCCTTAGAGAAAGTAGAAGTTGCTTCCTCGGTTGTCCTGGGGCTTGGTGGGGGTGGTGCCAAGGATGTTATTTGTATTACTCAAGGAAAGTCAGACATCTTGAGAAGAATGTCATCTTCAAAGGAGGATGATAAAAACATTATGGACTCCTCCCAGGATGAGCATGGATGGAGAAAGGTAAAGAGGAAAAGGTCCCTTCTAGGCATGCACCAAATGTTGCTCAGGTCCTCTCTAAAAAAGGGGATCAAGGAATAAAATTTAAATTCCTCAGTGCATATTGAATAAGAATAGGGTTTTGTATACAACACATGTGTTGATGTTTTTTTTTTGTGGATGGTGGCACCCCTTGTGGCAAGGGTTTGCAATTAATTTTTTGGTTTTTATGCCTTTTGATATAGTTCTATGGGTGTTGGGCCTACCCAGCTATTAATCTATTTAAAAAATAGAATTATATCGATAGTAGAGATTTAGAGGACTACCAATAAATACATCATTATGACATGCAATCTTGTCAAGTTGCAGTATTTTCATGTTTGTGATATATGAAGAAAATATTGACCTTGCATTTATTACATTTTCTAGAAATAATCATATTTTTTATATGTGAAAGTAATCCATATTTGAGATGGATGAAAAAAAATCTTCACCTTATATTTAATAGATTTTATAAAATATTGATATTTATTTATATATAAATTGATAATCATTAGGGTCGACTTCTTTCCTAAATATTGAATGAACTTGCATCCAATAGAATAGCTCAAATTATTAAATAGTGAAAAGGTGTACATTCACTCCCAAGAGCTTAGAGTGTATATACACCACATACAAGAGTTAATTGAATCGTTATATGAGTTTTAACACAAGCAATAATAATTGTATTTGTTTCAAAAAGGAATTAGAGAAACATTAATGAGAACATTTGATAGAACAACATTCACATTTAGAACTTGTCTATACTTAGTGATATTTTTCACTACTTAATCATTTGCCTTTTCATAATACAAACTTTTAGATTATGTGAAGAATCGTAATTTAATTCCCACACATCCTTGAACATATATTCATGTTGAAATCAATTATGATACACAATTTTTAGTTCCAATTGCTTTTCTACTACTTTATAATAAATAAAAAATTCACCTATCTAAATTCAATACATAATATATTCAATAAACTGAATAAATTTTATGGCGTTTTCCATTTAATTAAAGATTTAACCATCCAAAACCCAAAGCGGGCTTCCTCGGCACCCTTCCATAACTTGTTACAGACCAATATATGATAGTTTATTATATTGAGTTTACCAAGGACATGAAAGCTTAGCGTCAGCGGTGAATAAACTACACACCAAGAGCATCAAGAGCAGAGGTAGTACAAATGCATGAATGTATAATGCCAATTATTATACATCCTCCTTGCAAAATGTGTGAAGTATACGGAGAACCAAAATATGTAACATTTTGTAAGGAGGATGCATAATAATTGTGATTGTACATCATGCATCTGTACTACTTCTGCTCTTCATGCTCTTGGTGTGTAGTTTATTCACCACTGACGCTGCGCTTTCATGCCCTTCGTAGACTCAATATAATAAACTATCATATGTGGCTCTATAACAAGTTATGGAAATGGGGGCAAGGCCACTTTGGATTTTGTGATTGTATTACTTGCTAGACTGGGCAATCAGCAGTTTAGATAGGCCAGCAGTTTAACGAGAAGGCAGATGGCCATTTGCGCCGGTGATCACACCAGGATTGAGGGCTCAAGGTGTTCAGAAAAGTAAAGCGAGAACCTTACTTACGCCCTGATGATAAAGTAGATTCAATACTCATGGTGCTTAGGAATGTAAGCTGCCAATAGTTTAGTTTAGCTTAGTTCAAATAGGTCATAAACATGTTTTCTACTCGCTTTTCTCTTTGGTAATTTTGAAAACTTGCTTTACATTTCCCATCTACGTTCACTCGAACACATAGGGTTCATGTTAAAAAGATGCTAGTATAGAATCACCAAAGTTAACATTTAAAGATGCTAGTATAGAATCACCACACTTAACATTTAAGGCCGATACAGTTAGTTATTGAAGTAGTTAATGCCTAAGGTCTTCACCAGTTTCGATGCCATGTAAATCTCAGGTGTCAGACTGGACAGAACATTTCAAGTCAGTTTTGATGCGACGTAATTATCTGGTGTCATCGCTTATCAATGAAACATTGAAAAGAATAATCTCGTTGAGGAGCCTCTAATCCTCCAATGTATTCTAGAGATGCAAATATTCTCTCTTCGATGTTCAATATGCTCTTAGAGCTGCTACAATCACATTGTAAAGCTTCAACACTCATCTTTTGTACCTACCATTATGATCTTGAAGCGTTGTGTTTTAGATACCATATCTATTTAGTCTTTATGTACTAAATTCAATGATTAACAAAAGGAGCAGTTGCTTTTTAATATCCTTTATGTATCTATCAATATATTGGAGGTTCTACTCTCTTTTTCTATATGTTTTGGTTGAAATGGATATAAAATCTTTTGTTATTTTCATATATACTCTTCAATTTAAATCTAACAATTGATAACTAACTAGGAATTTAGAAACAACCCTAAATTCTTATTAGAGTGGTGAATGCTTTCTCTGTTATGTGAATTTTATTTGTGCGAGAGAATTAGAAATAAATAAAAGTATGTGAAGAGAAAAGGAGTTAAAGTTTTATTTTGTGAGAGAAATATTGCAACTTATAATACTTTAAATTTATATTAATTATGATTTTTAGAACAAATCATATCACAAGATTTGTGGCCGTTAAATGAAAATGGTTATCTAAAGCACACATTTGTATCTTTAAGTAAAGAATAGAGAGATCAATAAAGGGAGAATAAGGAAAAATGTTCAAAACATCTCTTCATCATCCAACAAGTTGTTCATAGATGTATTTTCCTATGAATTGTTGCTACTAGAAAATTAAAACAAGCATGGGATTTGTTAAAAATATTGGAGAACTAAAAAAGTGAAGAATTAAAATTCAAGTACTCTAAAGATATTTTGAAAATACTTTTTTGAATGAATCTAAACCCATGTAAGAGTTATTTAATCATCTGATTAGTTTAATTATCCAAATTGGATCCTATGGATAAAATTTAATTGATAAGAAGATCAAGAAAAGGAATGTTATGTCTCCCTCCTTAATTTGATCTTGTTGTAGTGTTCATTGAGGAGTCAAAATATTTAAACCTCTATTATGTGAATGAGCTTATGGGTTCATTTTCAAAGCTTGAGAAAACAACAAACATGTCTACTAAAATTTGAGTTTAATATGCTTTTTAGAAAGAGGTATGTAACTAAAATAATAAGGGAAATGGATTAGAATAGCTATTTTGTAAGGAAATATTTCAGTCTAGACGAAGATGATGAACTAATAGAGGAAATAGTAGTGGAGGAGGTAGACGTTATAATGTTTCTAATAAAGAAAGAAATTAACAAAAGTGAAATATGCAATCAAAACTATTAAAAGTCACATATTCAGTACCATTAATGCAAAATGGTTTGGCATTACAAATGAGCATTTTGAAAAAAGACTAAGGGACATGCAAAGTTTTCTAAAGAGAAATAATATAACTAAAACAAGCTAGTTTCTTACTACAATTTGGCAAAGGAAGCTTAAAAATATTTATCGTTTCTTGATAGTGGTTGCACTAGTGAAATGATAGGAAAAAAAATCATTGTAAATATGAATGAGAGTTTATATTGAAGGTGTGTTGGAGATGTATAGTCAAAATTAAACATGGCTGGAGGGAGAAGTACATGTTTAACTTGTTTGAGTTCTAGTAGCCGCCAAAAGAAATATATTCTTCATGATTACAAAATTTAATGGGTAAATCATTTTCAAAATCAACAACATCATCAAGGTTTGTCTTATCACCATTTTAGGGTGAAATTTTTCTTTAATGACTTTAGGAACATTCTTTTTGTCTCTATTGTGATAATAAGGTATCTATTCTATTCATAGGTTATTCAACCATTTAATTTCAATAGGGTTTTATATTTTCACATTTAAAATATGACAAATGTCAACTTTCTCCTTGAGATTACATGCTTTTTATTTCTATCTAGGGAGCTTGTTTTCTTGTTAAGGATTACAATAATTGTAATTTTGGGAGGATTTTTAGTCCTTATAATGTCTGATATTTTATCAATGTCTAAAAAGAATCCTTTATAACAATAATCTATATTTTTATTGAGGTATATATGAGAACATGGAAACATGGTTCAATGTGTTAACATTTTTCAAATTTGTAATTTAATTTTCTTTATGAAGAAAAAAATCAAGCATTTTGAAGTTATTCATTTCAAATTTCTTGTAGTGTATTTTATTCATAGCTTATATTTAAGGATTAGGGTAATTTATTTCATAAAAATGTAAAAGACATTATTGTCACAAATGTATTATTAACTAGGATCACATTGTAAGTCCTAGGTACGTTATTCTATTGCACAAGGTGATATAATTGAATTGACTATAAAAGTATGTTAAGTGGTCATGAGGAGAAATTTATGTGAATTTTGGATTTTGTAGCCCTCATTCAACACCATTATGATTGAAAAAATCATTCTCAATACCCAAAACAAATTAATTAAGAAAATTATAAGCCAATTTAAATTTTGTTCTATCTTTTTTAGTGTTTCAGATAGGGATATGAATGTTTAAAAGGATATTTTAAGGTTCATGATAGAATATATAGATCTTTATCATAATGTATACATATTAATCAACTAATTTTCATTCTAATTTCATAATGTATATCTTTAAGTGATTCTAGATAGGAAACCACCTAGGTTTTATAAAGCGTGAAGTATAGAGAAAATTGAGCTTAAATGAAAAATTTATATTCACTGACCTCTGTCTTGATGTGTTATTAATCATAAAACATGCCCAATATTTTGGGGATCAAGGAATTAGTTAGAAATATGAATGAACTAGTGACTCTAATAGGGATAATATTTATTGCATTACAACCCAAATATTATAAAGTTTCTTTCACCTACCTAAGTTCATTGGAATATATCTGTGAATCTATTGGGGATGTAGTAATTCTCTATGATTTATATTTTGCATTGATTTAAATATTATTTTTCATTTATTTTTGTAGAGTACTTTTCCAAAACATAGTTGAAGTCCTATGTGATTTTTAAAGAATAATTTTCCTCAAAGGGTGTCTACTCAGATATTTTAAACTTGATGATGATCACTTTTCCATAATCATGTTGGCAAGGACTTGGTAGGAGATTTGAAAATGAACAAATAGTCCCAAAGAGCTAAAAAATAAGGTAGGACCTCAATTCCAATTAATAGTACATCCTAGGAAAATGAAAATACTAATGGTAGGAGAAGCTCCTCTCTTACAAATGTTGATAGATGCACAAAAAATTGAATTTGCATAAAGAGGGTGATGTTAATATTGATAATATCTTGTTGGGTCTTAAATATCGAGAATTAATTAATAACCTTGGAAAGGGAAGAGAAATGTTAAAGATAGAAGTCAAAACTAAGGATAAATTATTTTAGCAAACCATTCCCCTTTAAGATCAACCCTACATATTATGAGGATAAATTTTCTAAGAAATAATGAACACATTATTTGGATAATGACTAGATGTTGTAATCATAGCTTAAGTTATACAAGGTATCATGTGAATCTTGTATTCGAAAATAAATAGATAACACTCATATGCAACACTTCTAATACATGGATCAATGTCACTCTTTATTTACATGTCTCAAGTTGTGTGGAACCTATACTTGACTTATATAATATGGTTTGCTATGTTATTATGCGGTTTGAGACTACCATGCTATTATGCACTATATTTTTTATGTTGTTTGATACCACCATTTCCCTTGCCCCCTTAGGTGGCTTCATCAAATCCATGTGGTGTTTATCATGTGAAGTTTTTTCTTGTTGATATCTGGAATATTGATAAAAATAATTGATAATTTCTTTATTATATATGTTTTTTATGAAGTAGGGATTTTGAAAGGGCCCTAATCCCTTTTGTACTGACGAAAAAAGAATATTCCTTTTCCTTGCTTAATTCAGGAATAATTAACAATAGATTGGACTTGATATCACCTTGATCTAGTGTTGTGAGGTGTTTTACACTTGCACATTAGGTCTAGGGCCTATTTAAGCTAAATTAATTTAAATCTACCTTAATTTAGTGTTGTATAGTATATCTAATTACACCTTCACATTAAATTTAGGAGGCTTATAAAATAAGTGGACCCAATCTAGTGTTTTAATGTGTTCTACACATTCACATTGTATTTAGGGCCCTTTTTAGCTAGATAAACATTCTTTTTTCCTTAATTTAGTGTTCTAAAGTATATTTATTTACACTTTCAAATTAATTTTTTGGCCCTATTGCATTTATAACCTTTATATAATCATTAATAGGCCCCTATGACCATATATTATGCATCTCAAAGTGTAATTTAATCAAAAACCTAACAATATCAACATATGGACTTAATATATAGACTCCCTGACACTTTAGCAATCAAAGTAGGCCTTGTGGGACACATTCACCACATTTGATGAATGAGTCCAATCCAAGCGAGACCCATTCACATAGCTTGGTAAATGACTCCCATTTGGCCTATTTTCAAAGTTTGAGTAGGAAAAATTGGGTTTTAAGTTAAAATTTTATGAATGTCAGCCTGTGAGATATAATACACATGATATTAGGTGGATTTCCTATATAAATGAGGTGTCAAATAATTATTTCATTAAACATTCATGAGATCAAGTGAAGCACTAAAGAATTAAGCATTCCAAGACTTTACAACATCATCAAGAGAGCATTCAAGATCATTTCTAAGGCATTCAAGAGTAGAATTCTTCGTCAATTATTACAAAAATTCAAGATCCATTATCATGTCAAGGATCATATTATGCATCAAGCATGTTGTTGAGCTAGTGTTCTGATGTTGCATCCAAGATCCAAGTTCAAACATTTTTCTTCATTCATTTGAAGATCAAAATCTACATCCTTCATGGTTACTTCATGATAGATTGCATATTTACAAGATATCATTCAACATGTCATTCTTCATGTCTCATGTCCTATGTTTCATGTTTCATTTTCATTATTTAATCACTTGGTTTAATTACCTAAAATGGGTTTGACAAAGGAAAACCCCTATCTAGTAACAATCAACAAGTTTTCCTCTTTACATGTGTGACTACAGATCTAGTTGTCTTGGAGCTTGAAAAATCATTTAAGACTGTAAGTCTGGAAAGTTTTTGGAACCTTTGTTTTATGCATCTAGGTCAAAAAAATAAATTTAGGGTAGTCATTTTAGAAATCATTTCAATTACAAGCATCACTAGATTTTAAAATGCTCACATTACTAAAAATTTGCATCATATGGAAAAAAGTGCTTTTCAGTTTTCCATATAGAATGTTCACATTCATAAAGCTTTGAATAAGTTTGATAAAAGTGCTTTTCATTTTTTGGTTACACATTTTTTTCATTCTTAAATTTTTGCATACATTGGATAAAAATGTTTTGCTTCTTGGGATATACATTATTAAAGCATTACATGAGATGATTAGAAGCACTTTTCATTCTAGGTCAAACAATGTTAGTGTCTTACATATCTAGGTATGCTAAGAAAAGGTTTAACCCCTCCTATCTCTCTTATTTGTGGGAATGATGTGATAGAAGAGATTACAAGCATATACAATCATGGATATCGTAGTTGTTCTTCTCCTGATACATCTTCTTTTAGTTATGATAGTATATTGGTGAAATAAGATACAATGTTTGAAAATAATGAAGGTCTTGTTTTCCCTTCTCCTTATTCCCCTTGGGAAGATATGAAAGCACAAGAAAATTAAACCATAGAAATATTTCTAAACATAACTTTACTTAGTCTCCATTCACCCCTTGCTTGTGAGAACATCCTAATGAAAGAGAAAACAACCTTGGGTAATCAAAACGATCATGTTCATTCTTCTCCTAGTGTCTCCCCTAGTTGTGAAGAACATATTCCAGTGTTAGGAGAAGCAACCAATGGGAGTTTTGAGAACCCTAGTTGTTTTTGTCCCCTTACCTCTCCTATTGGGAGAGACATTGATGAACAAGAGTAAGGGTATGTGCAGGATCATGATGGGCCAAAAAGTGGTGATATCTAAGTGATATGATGGCCCATGTGGCTAACAAATTTTGTTTTACACAAAATTCATGAAACGAAAAGTGTTTTTAAGGGAGATTCTTAGATTTTCTCCAAAATAAATTATGCTTTACTATGAGTTTAATAAATAATTATTATTCATTTTCTATTTGAATTACGACTAAAGTCCTGATTGATAGGTTGATTGAAAAACATCTATAAATTTCAAACGGTATCACATTTTTTGAATTTGAAACATGTGCCACATTCTATGCTTCACATACTATAGGATTAAAAAAAAAAGAATTTCATGAAGTTTTGACCAAGTTAAGGTGGTTAGATAAATGAGTTTTTTATTTTTTAAAATTTGTAATAAAAAAATCATAATTAATTATTTACCTGAAACAAAATTATAAAAAAAAATGCATCACATCAGTACATGAGTACCCTACATATATCTAAAATATTATAAAAAAATATTGTCATTTTATTGTGGTTAGGGTGGTTAGAAATACACCTATTTCTTATTTTTTCCTAAAATTTAAGTACTACTGCATTGAAATTTCAAATTTTCACCAAATAGATTTTCTGAATTTTATTACCACTTAAGGGCCTATATTTTCCATGATGATCCTGCACATACCCAAAAACTACCATAACTAATCATAATGATCAACAAGAAACCATTGAAACTTCAACTAGTCTACATTCACCTTCCAACATCTTCCCCCTTGTGATAATGTCTTAGAGGATGAAAAGGTAAGTGGGGAAGATATGTTGTTGTTAGATGACCAAAATTTTTAAGATCCATGACAACCTTGTTTGTTTTTCCTCTCCTATTTTTGAGGACATTATATGACAAAGGATTGAAAATTTAGACAATCTTGGCAATCACATTTGTTCTCCTCCTAGTATCTCTCATAATTGTGAAGAAGATACTTTGATGTCAGAAAATGCAAGTGATTGAAGTCACAAGGATCTTAATTATCCCTCTTCACCTAGGAAAACCATTATATAGCAAGAAAATCCAACCATCGATCATTCCCCTACTCGCAATGAAGTCATTTCAGAACAACCAATCCTTGAATATTAAGAAAATTTGGTTTGTAGTTCTCCTAAAATCTCTCCTCCTAGGGAGGATATCCTGGTGCAAGAAAATGGCAATAATAGTGATGTGACTTCCTTGGATTATAGTGGAAATATGATACTTGATTGCATTTATTAGAAATACACCAAACCAAGACTAATGAGGTTATGAATGCACTTTTTTTTATTTTAGATACCTCATGGGACATCCCAAGAATCCACCAATTATTCACCCACCCTAACAATGACTGCAAACTCAAAACAAACTTGAACTTATCCTTTACCCACCTAAGAATAATGTGTTTTAGAAACTGATTCATAATACAATTTCTCATACATATAACACTAGAAATAATCCACAAACAAGACAAACAAATTCAACATCCCTTCCATCACCTAACTCTATCCTACCTAGTCCCCATCATTTGCTTACACAAAGTGGAAAGGAGTATCATCTTGTTGAACAACTTAAGAACAGTCTTGCTAAGATATCATAACATGATTCGAGCCTCTCCTCACTATCATAATATGATTCAAAGTTCTTTAAAACAAGTTTATATCCCCTCTAATGCACAACCAAAGTAAATAGAATCTCTGATACAAGGAATAAATGTTGACATTGTTTTCCAGCAAAGTCAGATGCCCCTTTGGAAGTGCAAAAAAAAATGAAGCTTTCATAATATTATCTTGATATCAAAAGATAGGGATAAAGCAAACCCTTGTTGACAATGGCTCTGACCTTAATGTGTCTAGTGTGAAAATTTTGGATAATATTGGTGTGGACAAGTCTAAAATTCAACTTGAATCTTTATCTATCAAAGTATTTGACAATGTAGGAAAGCAACCACTTGGTGTGATCACTTTGCCTATTACCACTAGAAAGGCCACATTAGAAACACTGATCCATGTTTTGCCTCACAATATTTCATATAATATTATTTTAGGAAGACCATGGATTCATGGAATGAATGGGGTGCCTTCCACTCTTCATCATAAAATAAAGTATATTTACAACAACAAAGTGTACATACATGAAGCTGACCCTAACCCAAACAGTTGTTTGAACATTGAGAAAAATAAGGAAAATCCTTTGAAAACATTGACACCAACTACACAAGTAGAATTCGTAAAACCAGATTACAAAGAAAAACACATCAAGGAAGCCATGAAGCTATTAGAATATGATTGGGGTTCCTTAGATTTCACATCAACATTCATGGGAGTGTACAATATAATAATACAAAGACCCTGAAAAAGGAAAATAAAATGCGGTAATGTCAACATGAAATTTAGAAAACCCTTCTAAAGCATCGACCTCAACCAATTTATAACAAAAGACAACAAACTACACAACAAACTTTGATGAACTTAATTATGAGCAACCACTGAATCAAAAAGAGAAGAAGAACCTTTATGAAAAAAGGTTATCAATTGATGAAAAAACTCGATTATAGTGGAAAAGGATGTGGTGCTAGAGAACAAGGTATTTGTGTCCCTATAGAGCCTCACACACAAAAAAATACTAATTGTCCTGGTTATTGCATCTTGAAAGAAATAAACAAACCTTCACTTAACATCAACACTATCACAAGAGACTCCTCTAAGCCAACTTTAACATTAGTGCATTTTGAACTCCTAGACACTAGTGGTCTTGATTGTTACCCTCCAAAATAAACAAAGAAATATTTTCTTAATTTCAATTTCATCATGCAAAATACTAGTGACTTTAATTTGTTATATTTTACACCCTCCTGTAAAGTAGAGAGAAAAATCTTACAATATAAAGAGTCTTGCATAGGTATGACATCTTATACTAAACAAGAGATATATTTTTCACACAACAAAGGAAAATCTTCTACCATTGATCAAGAGGGTATCTTGTCAAGACTCCTCCAAGATCATTTGATATCTCTCCCTCCAAGAACATGAAATAAATTCTACTACAAAAATTCATTTTGTGCATATCATAGAGTTCATGGTAATGATACTAATAAATTCAAGGCTTTAAGTGATAAAATTCAACATCTTAAGGAGTGTGGTGCTCTTCCTTATGAAAAAGTACCGAATTCCTCTAGTTGATACCGATTTTCACTTTAGCACATGTTTCTTATTGCCTCACCCTTGTCGTCCACTAAGTTGGGGCAAGGGGTTAGAGAGCCTTGTCCTCGTATGGTATTTTTCATAGGCTCTTTTAGCTAGTTGACCACCTTTCATGTATATATACTTGAGAAAGCTTTGGATGTGGATGGCATGCCTTAAGTTGGCTTGCATGTGACATACTTATTCATGACATAGCTTATTGGAAACATATGACTTGGCATAGGTATTTCTGAAAAACCTCTCAAGTCTTCTTCTACATTAAAGCAATTTCTCATAGTAATGGTGTTAGCAACTGCTTTAAATTTGGGGCATACATTGACACCATGTTTCATTGTGCGATTTCTTTCTTCTTGCAATATTTCCTTTTCTTGGTGGTGTCATTGGGTTTGATTTACTTTGAGAGTTTAATATTTCTTTGAATTGTTCTCTCTTGGAGACATTAGGCACAATATTCCCTAAGAAGAGACCTTACATGAACTAAGAAAAATTCCTTTGAATATTCATTACACTTACAATACCTATTATATGGCCACCTTGCATAACACATTTTGCATGCTTGTGGAGCCATCTTTTTTGTTCATGAGTCCCAAGCATACAAATTTTTTCTTGTCTCATGAAGCTTGAAATTCATTGTTTGTTCATGATCTCCAAGAATACGAAGTGTTACTTGTCTCATGATGCTCAAAGATTATTTGTGCATGGTGCATTATCAAATTTATCAGGATGTATAACTTTGGTATGGTTTTGTAGGGAAGCCGAATGAGGGCATAACTATCCCTTAGCCACTCGTGTGTGTATGTGAGCACATATCGGTTGTATGTGTCTCACCTTCTTGGATTACTCACCCAACAGACATCCAAGAATTCCTTTGTCTAAGAGTTACCATACATTTTAGGACAAACAACCTAGATCTGATCCACATCATGTTGCACAAACAGTGGAAGCTTGATCCACCTTTTTATTTTTACTCATTTTTGTTTTCTTTTAGTTATTGAAATTATGTTTTTGTGTATCTTGATGTTGCATATCATGCACCTTGTGTGTGTCCTTTTGTGCTTATCTTGGTTTGACCTAGGGTCTTAGATCTTAGGAGCTTGACCGCCTCCCTGATATTTGCTATCCTACACCATTTGTTTTAGTATGCTTGTACCCCTCTTGAATGTCTACTTTAGTGTGATTTTGAAGCAAGTTCATCCTCTCACTAAATTGTAGGTTAGATATAATGATGAAGAAAGGGTATGCATTTTCCTTCCTTAATTTTGGAATAACTAATGATAGACTGGACTTGATATCATCGTGATCTAGTGTTGTGAGGTGTTTTACAATTCCATATTAGGTCTAGGGCTCGTTTAAGCTAAACTAATTTAACTCTACCTTAATTTAGTGTTGTAAAGTGTAGCTATTTATACCTTCATATTAAATTTAGGAGGTTTATAAAATAAGTGGACCTAATATAGTGTTTCAATATGTTCTACACATTTACATTGGATTTAGGGCCCTTTTTAGCTAAATAAACCTACTTTTGCCTTAATTTAGTGTTGTAAAGTATATTTATTTACACCTTCACATTTGATTTTGGGCCCTATTGCACTTATAACCTTTATATCATTATTAATATGCCACTATGACCCTATATTATGCAGCCCAAGGAAATTTTTAATAAAAAACCTAACAATATCAACATATGAACTTAATTGTCATGAGAATATTCACTCCTGAACTGCCAATAAGCATGTTGGGTTTATTCTCAAGCTTGACTTACTTAAATCATATGATAGAGGTGATTGGGGCCTTCTTTCTAATATTTTTATTTCATTTGGCTTTGGGGAGAAGATGGTGGCTCTTGTTCTTCAATGAACTTCCACTCCTTGATTTTATGTCTTTGTTAATGGGTCGCCCTCTCCTTTATTTGAATTCTATTGGGGTCTAAGGCGAGGTGGTCTAATATATCTCATTCTGATTATCATTATGGTGGAGTCTTTGGGTCATCTTATTCATAGATTCATTAACTCGAGGGCTATGGCTAGTTTAGCCCCTTCTACTTGCAATTTGATTTTTTCCCATCAACAATTTTTGGATGAATCTCTCATGCTTGGGGATGCCTCTATTAAGGAATCCAAGGCTATTAAATTTATTTTACAGATGTATGAAGCTAATTTTGGGTAGAAGGTTAGATTACCCAATAGTGTGATCTTCTTTCTTAATACTCTAGCCCATAGGTAGATAAAAATTGTTAGAATTTTGCAATGCGAGATTGGTGATCGCCCGACTTCTTATTTTGAGCCCCCCTTCTGTTTTAATGTTCTTGAGTCCTTGTGGTGAGGTTTTATTGATAAGTTCAATTCTAAATTGGCTGGTTGGAAGGGGGCAGTATTGAGCAAAGCCGAGAAAGTGTAGCTGATTAAGTCAACTCTCAAAAATATCCCTATCTTTTCTCTAAGTTTATTTCTCATGCCTAGGAAATATGTAGATAAATTGGAAGGAATTAAAAAAAAATTCCTCTAGTCTGGTGTTGAATCGAATTCGCAAAATTAATGTTTAATATTTCTCTTCTTCGTAAACAGTTGTGGAATTTATTTTCTGCTAAGTGTGAATAGGTGCAAATTGCTTGGAGCAAGTACTTATGGGGTCTTGATGCTATAAGAAATTTCTTAAATCCTAAATTTTCTCCCCATTGTAGGCCTTCTCTCTGGAATTGTATGGTCAAGGCTCAAAGGCTTTTATCTAGGGGGATTTTTTGGCAGTTGGGCAATGGTAGAAATATTTTTTCTAGGAAGATAGTTGGATTAGAAATAGGCTGCCTAAATATGAGTTATGGGCTCAACCTCTTATAGAAGATTGTTTGTGGCGGTTTGGCATATTTGTTGCTGATTATATTGCTAAAGGTTGTTGGGAAAGGTTTCCTGAATTTGATCTGAGGCTAGAAGCCTTGTACAAGGCCTTGTCCTTGGTCCATATCTCATTTATCCCCTCTATTGATAAAATTGTATGGAAGCCTTCATCTAATGGTAACTTATCTATTGCTTCGTCTTTTCATATTAATGATTCTTTTATTTTCCCAACCCCTTTTTGGGCCTCTATTTGGTCTTCAATATTGAATCCTAAGGTTAATAATTTCTTCTGGATATTATGCCAAAACAAGGTATTAATAGCTGAAAATTTGGTCAAGAGAGGTTTTATGATGCCCAACATGTGCTTTTTGTGCAAAGAGGAGGCTGAAGATTCCCTCCATCTACTGAGTGGATGTAGTTTTGCTAGAGGTATGTGGGAAAATGTGCCACATCTTTGGAATCTTAGTTGGGTGTTCCCTGCTTCGATTAAGGACCTATGGTCTTAATGGATTATCGCTACTGAGAATCGTACTCTATAGGTTTTTTGGTCTCTCCCTCTACCTCATATTGCATGGGGTTTGTGGCTTGAATGTAATAACAATATTTTTAGGAACTCTGCTTTCCCTACTATCTTTTTGGCCTATAAAATCTATGTAGCTATTAAAGAAAATTTTGTGGCTAGGATCTCATTTCACAATGGGAAAAAGATCACGCTGAGTCATTATGATATGTCTGTTGCATAGAAGTGGAAGTTTCCTTGTGATATTTCCCTCCTAGTTACTAAAGGAAAAGATTCTAGAGAGAATTTTGCTTGGAAAGATCCTCCAGATGGTTGGGTAAAGGTTAAATTTAATGGAGCAACTAAAGGAAATCTAGGACCTACTGGTTGTGGGGAAGTGATAAAAAATTCTAATGTTAGGCTCATTTCTATTGTGGCCCTCCCTTTGGGAACCTAGAGAAACCACTATACGGAAACATCTGCTACCTATCATGGACTCAAACTAGCTCAAAATAAAGGTTTCAAGAAAGTTTGGCTTGAGGGGGATTCTCTCAATATCATTAAAAATTTGAGAAAGTGAGCTACCTCCTCTTGGACCATTGAATTTTTTATTAGAGATTCCATTGACATCCTTAAATATTTTGATGATTATTATATCTCTCATATTGTGAGAGAGGTAAATGGTCTTGTTTATATTTTTGCTAATTTGGGAGTTAGAGGGGCTAGGGAGTGGATTTTGAATGATCTTCTACCTATAGAAGCTATTGCTACTATTAATCATGATTCCCAAATCTAAGGTGATTAATTATTTATTAAGGATTTGGGCATGCAAGTTTTTCATCACATGGAAGGTTATGATATGGAGGAGTGGTGATCAGGATTTGGCTCGAGTTGAAGGTACTAAGGGTAATATCCATAGGGAGTGGATTACTAGGACAATTAATCACCTCTTCCATGTCTCCTTTCTCACATGAATTGTGTTCATTCTTAGCACTAATTTCTAAAGAAGTTTCTTCATTGTTTTTAATGTTTTGGAAATTCTTGACTCTGTTAGTTTGGAAACCATGGGTGGAGAGAGAAATCACATAGAGCCATTCTTATGTGACACAGTTAAAGAAGAAATCAAAGGTCTAGAAAATTCTTTTGAAGGGAGGGTTGATGCCTTATCCTGATAGTATTCATGGTTATAACCGTCAAACGACTACTCTATTTCTGAAAAAAATGAATAATAGGGTTTTAAAACTTGGAGGTATGGAGTTTTATGTTAACTAAAACCTCATAGCTCGAATCACTAGTTTTTCAATTAAAGGTATGGAGTTCTGTAGAGACAAAAAGTAAGTGAAAAATGCCATGAAATTCTTCTTTAAAGGAGATGAAGCTCAGGACCTTTGCACGGTCAGGAGTGGGGGTATCAGAGGAAATCTATCAAGGCACTGTGGGGGGATGTGGTAGAAGAGATTATGTAGTTCATTTCCCTTGAAGGCTGATATTCTGTGGTAAACACTTATAATTTTGTTTTACTTAACCATTTCTGACATAAGAAAAGGATTTTATTTCCCTTTTACCTTTTGGCATCTTTGGATGCTAGTATTATAGATCATAAGAAAAACTTGAAGAACCTTGTTCTTCATGTGGGGCTAATCCTCTTAATTTCTTACTAAGCCAAAGCTTTTGAAGTGGCTAAGCCATTTTCTACCCTTAAGCATGTACAAAAAAAGTAGTAGGAAGGCTATGAGATGATCTCAAAGGAGGATTTGGCCAACGAAAAATAAAAAAAGAGGAAGGTCATTCTACAAAAAGAGTCAAAATCAGAGGTTGTTGTTTATTTTGTGTCAGATTCTCTGGCAACCATGGATGTGGATATGTTCTCCCCTACTCTGGGGAATTTTAAGAAAGAGGAGTCCAGCCTTAATTAGGGTTATGAAACTTGTAGTGAGGAGTTGGCTGATGAAATGTTGAGTCGTAGTAGAAAGGAGAAGAAGGATATGGCAAGTGAGGTGTCTTTGCCTCCCCCTACTCTAGAAAAAAGGGAGTTGATTTTGGGAAGTAGTAAGAATATGGTAGTAGGTCTACACACAAAATGTTGGAGTTGGATTCTCCACTTAAAATTGCTGGCAGACAAGATGTTGTGGTTTCTCTAGATGGGGTTAGGGATTTGCAAAAGGATAAGAAGGTTGTGGCTGAGGTGGGATGGGATGCTAAAAATTCTCCTATGGTGGACCAAGATACACAAATAAAAAGGAAGGCAATTTCTATAGAGATTGTGGAGCCCATTCATAAAATCAAGACATCGATTGCTACTGATAAGGGAAAGAATATTATTGTGGGTGTGGACAAGGTTAGTTCCTCACATGAGGAGGATAATGATGGTAAGGATATTTTCAATATTGATAAAGAGAATATTTATGATGTTTTGGGAACTGCCAAAGAGGGTTCCATTATTTTTTATAAGATTTTTATATGGATTTTCTATGAACTCAATATGACAAATGTGAAAGTATGTGGTGTGATGAGAAAATCAAATGATTCCCTTGGTCAAGATCAGATTGATGATATGATGAATTCCTTAAAACTTGTGGTGAAGGTGTAGACACATAAAAATACCTTGGTCCTTTGAATGAAATTTTTCTTTGTTTTTTTTCTTTAATATAAAAGTGGCTAGCCACTATATATTTATATATTAGAGAATAATAAGATGTACATTTTCTGGCTCAAGGGGCATACCGAGAGGAAAGATCCAGTGAGAAAACCTCTGGTTGTAGCCCAAAATAGAAAAGCAGAATAACTAATTAAACAAATTTTACAAAAATATGACTATTTACAGTCATATCAGGAACTATTTATCCAAGATTATAATCTTGTAGATAATGCCCGATTTACATAACAATTCAAAGGCTAATGACCTACAAGTTATTACGAAATCTGCAACACCTACAAAAATTTATTGCATCTCTTGTTACTCCTCCATTTGCATGAAGTCATTCAAGTTATCACCTTGATCTTCATTATCCTCTTCCTTCAGCTGAGAATTTACAGCTATGTTCATATCCAGAATATGAGCAATTGCAAGCCCCATGTTGTTAGCACCATGTGCTTGAGTTTGTACCACAAAATGAGATCCTTCAGGGGTTGGAGAATGCACAGAACTTGAATTTATTTGTAATGGAGATGCTGCATGATAACAATTATGGTGAAGAAGAAAATAAGTATAATGATATTTCTCCCTAAAGCTTTCAGTCATATCCCTCCCCAACTAGTGAGAAAACCTTGATAATGCTTTATTCAAGTGACTTGGGTCAAAAAATTCTAAAGATAACTTTAAAGAATCATAAGCATTAATAATTGCTTTGTTATGAGGTAAAAGATGAGGAGGAAAGATACCACCCACATAACCTTGACCACACGAGAAAACCTATTTTTGGGCATTGGAATGAATTGCCTCATTTTCCAAAAATATGGCATTTACTATTGTATCAGCTATGGCATTAACTGAATCCAAGCACTGTAAAATATCCATAATATTAGTTAAGAAGATGGAAAGAATATTTGATGGAAAGATCAGCCTTCTTGATTTAGGGTGTAGAACCTCGCTCCCAATTTTACATTTGAAACATTTATGGTAGCAGAATTTGAAAACAATTTGAAGATGTCGCATATCAAGCTTACAACTAATTGGGCTCTCCCAACTCTGAATTGGGAGCCACATTCTTAAATTTTGCAAGAGATAATCCATTAAGTTACCTGCGACAGACGTTGAGTTGCCAACTAAACAAAACAATCTTTGATTAGAGAAAAGATAACTAAACCAACATCACTTGTTCGAATGAGATGAAAAAGTTGTTCACTCCATATATATAACCATAGAACTGTCTTGAACCTTGTAAGCTTACCAGCTTATCATGAAAATGTAACTTGAAAGGCTTAACACAAGGTACCAAATGTTTTAAATTCACCTATCAAATTTATTTTGATGTCATATGATAAACCTCAAACCAACAATTTCTCTCCACTTGGTACAAGAGAAAACCAAAAAAAATTCCATGTGATTTTAACATGAAGCTGCTTGACGTAGTCATTGTGCCAACTTTGAGAAATCTCAAAATTATAAATACCTATACCTCAAATGATTTGGAGGAACCACGAAATACAAACTTTATCAATGCTTTTCAGTAGATATTTACATTGTACTCAACTTCATAACATATAATCATACCCACAACAACCTACTCTTGCCTTATGATCTCAGCTTCTTACATTTTGAATCATACTTACTCATGATAGTGACTTGTAAAAAGGGAAGGCAATATCAATCACTATCATCTGCAAATATTAATTCTTGTTTAAGAGCCAAAAGACTAGATGAAGATTGATAAAATTTGGATGTAAACATCAACTATAAAAGTGAAAGTTGAAAGTTGAATAAAGTTGGTACTTCCAACTAGCACCTCCATAGTTGATACTTCCAACTATATTTTATTAATCCACTTGAATACCTTTTTCTCAAAAACATATTTCCTCTTTTGAAATTATTTTTTCCAATTTAAAATCAATTTGCCCAATTTGGAAAATATGAGTCACTTCTTTTTCAATTTGGTCACATCCCAAATTAACTAGGTAGTCTACAACCATATTTCCTTCTTTATTAGTATGCAGTAAGTTATATTGCGACAGATGGTTCAAAAGGCTTAGAATTTTCTTTATAATATATGCTAATTTCCAATTTTTTGAAATTCCTTCCCTACAGGCATTAATCAGAATAAGGGAGTCACCTTCGATCTCTAAACTTGAAATTTTAAAATTTAGGGTCATTCTCAAACCATTTAGCAAAGCCTGTGCTTTAGCTTCATTTTTTGTACCATTTTGTAATTTGATGGATTTTGCACATAGGACTAAACCTTTATGATCTCTTATAACTATCCCAGCTCCTGAGTTTCATGGATTACCTCTTGAGGCACCATCAAAATTTAGTTTAAAAATTCCCAAAGGAGGAGATAACAAAACAACCTTAGATCTATCAATTTTATTTGACACTTGTGAAGACTACCTTTGAAAGGGAGAACCAAAAGAAGCCAATTTGAAAGAGATTTGGAATCCCAATCAGAGAAGGATGAACCAGTGTGCTTGTTTTTTGATACATAGGCATTTACTGTTTTAGATATTGAGATTTCTAAAGAAGACAACATATGTTCTATACTCTATTTTTCCTTTCTAAAAATGCATTTATTCCTTGCCCACCAGATAGACCATAAGAATGAAGTAAGAATCACTTCCCATATGTACAATTTAGGACGGCTAGAGAATAAATCCCATATAGTGTTTGGCAAAGGTAACTGGAACTTCAACCTTGATAAGACAAAATACCAGCAACTTTGAGCAACTGAACAAGAAAGAAACAGATGATTGGCATCCTCTAACTCTTGATCACAAAGAACACATTTGAAAGGAACAAAGATTTTTAATCTTGATAGTTTATCACTTGTTAGGATTTTGTTCTGAATTGCTAACTAAGCAAAGCAACCTACTTTTGGTAAAAAAATTGAATTCCAACAAAAACTACAAGCTCTATGAGTTTGATAATTAGAATTAGATTTTGAGATGCAGAGGTAGCCTTCTTTGACTGAGTAACAACCTTTATGAGATTTTGTCCATATTAATCTTTCTGAACAAGATGAAACATAAACTATCCTATCCTTTAAGATGGAGGCAATGATTGCTTTATGATTGTTATCAATTGGTTGCTTAGAAAAATCCTTCTAGTTGGCTTTTCTTGATAATGGATCAACATTGTCAAAATATTGATGAATGTATATCCCAAATTTTTGAGACAAGAAAGCTATTGAAGAATCCAAATTATAAAAATTTAACTTCTTAAACCCATTCCAAGATTCAATCCAAAACTGAGCATGTTTTCCATCATTAATTTCCCAAGATAAATGAGGAAGGATTACCTTTCTGCAGGACAAGAGGAAATTCCACATTACAGAACCTATTGGAGGATTTAAGATAATAAAAATTATTGATGAATTCTAGCAATCCAAATACTTATTTTGCATTATACAACACCATTTTAATGAAGGATTTGAGAACAAACGCCAAACCATTTTGGCACCTAAGGATAGATTTCTATCATTAAGGTTTTGAAGACTTGCACCTCCATTTAACTTACTCATACACATAGCCTCCAAATAAATTAGAGGTATTTTTTTTTAACATCCACATTGCCAAACCATCATAATTTTCTGATTAGTTTATGAATTTAGGATAAAATAGATTTGGGTGCTTTCAAAACTGACATAAAATAATTTGGGACAGACGACAGAACTAATTTGGCCAGAATAATTTTTCCTGCTAGTGAGAGCCATCGGCCTTTCCATGAAAGCAATTTAGCTTGAATATTTTGAATAATTTTGATCCGATAAGAAACCCTATTTTGGCCTGTGAAGAATGAAAATCCTAGATATTTACTAGGCAACTAATCCTGGCTAAAACCAAAAATCTTGACAATAGATTTTTCAGTTGAAGCTTTAGTGTTAAACAAATAAATCTTTGACTTATCTTAATTTACCCTTTGGCCTAACACTCTTGTGTAGTTATCCAAGAGGGATTTTATGCTTTTCGCTTCTACCAGATTTTCTTTACCAAAAAGAAGTGTATCATCAGCAAATAAGGAGTGAGTTTCAAATATATTGGCATTTGGAAAGATAACTCCTTTAATCTTTCATTGAATATTTTCATTTATAAACAATCTACTCAAAGCTTCAGCCAGAATGATAAATAAGAATGGTGATAATGGATCACCTTGACAAACACCTTGAGAAGAATTGAAAAACCCTATAGATGAACCATTTATTAACATAGAAAACCTTGCACCATAAATGCAAGCCATTATCCATTTACACCATTTAGGAGAAAAATTGAACTTCAAAAGCACTTGTTTCAAAAAGCACCAATCAACTCTATCATATTCTTTTTACATGTCTAGATTAATTATCATGGCTGACAATTGATTTGAAGCTATAGTATGCAAAGTTTCATGAGCCACAATTGCTCCTTCTAGGGTTTCTCTACCTAGAACAAAACCACCTTGCTCCTCTGATATAATTAAGGAAATGAGAGGATGAAGGCGAAGATAAATTTCTTTTGTGAAGATTTTGTATATTGTATTGCAAAGTGAAATAGGCCTAAAATCTGAAAAAGATTTAGGAGACAAGATTTTCGGAATGATGACTATATTTGTGACATTGAACTTTTTTAACATTCCACCAGATTTCCTTGACTCTTCCAAGCCACTTAAGATGTCAAACCTAATAAACTCCCAACATTTTTGGTAAAAAATGGCTGTGAAACCATCTGGGCCTGGGGCCTTATCTGGTGACATTGAAAAAACAACCTCTTTAATTTCTTTAAGAGAGAAAGGAGAAAGCAGTTTCAAATTGTCATCCGAAGAGACCAAAGGAAGAATATGCTGCAAAAGTTCCTCTTTTTCAACAGATAAATTCCCATTTTTGTTATTAGGCTTTGATAACAGTTTGGAGAAAAAATTAACTGCTTCATTCTGAATGTCTTTCTCATTAACAAGGATAGCACCTGACACACTATCTTGAATTGCAAATATTGAAGATTTTGATTTTTTGGCCTGAACCAAATGATGAAAAAAATTGGTATTCTTATCACCATTTTCAACCACAATTCCCTAGATTTCTGCCTCCAATATTCTTCTTTACGAGATAACAATTCTTTCCATTCAAGTTGCAAATTTTATGTTCTTCAAATGTATTGTTATCCAGCCCATTTAGAATGATTTTCTCATTTATTTCCACTAGTTTTTTATACACCCGATCTTTTTGAGAAAAAACATTTTTGAAAACTAATTGGTTCCAAGATTTAAGATTCTTCTTGAAAAATCCAATTTATTACTTAATTGGAGCATTTTTTACCCTTGCACAAAAGGAGCTGAATGCCACCATTGTTTTACACAATTGATCAGGTCTGGATGTCTAAGCCACATAGACTCAAATTTAAAAGAAGAATGACACTTTGACTTGGAAATATTATTGGATATAGTCAAAGAAATGGAAAAATGATCAGAGGCTACCAAGGGTAAAATTTCTAAAGAGGAGGAATACTTCGAACTGATCCAATTTGAGGAAATTAAGAATCTATCTAATCACTCAGCAATTTGCAAGAAATTTTTCATTCTATTGGTCCAAATGAATAAACCATTTATAGGCATTACATCCCTCAATGCATTGTCTTCAATGAATGATGCAAAATTGGACATTACAACTTTGAGAGGGATTATTCCACCTTTTTTCTCCCTCTAATTAGCAATTGCATTAAAATCACCCACCATAACACATTTATCTTGACCTATCAAATCAAGTATTGAATTCAGTAAATCCCAGAGTAGTTTTTTATCTGAAGAACTGGTTGGACCGTAAACATTCAAAAGCCAAAATGAAAGATCAAAATGAGAAACATACATTAACTTCCAATTGTAATGGAATGCGATATTAGAAATACTAATTGTATTATTATTCTAAAGAGTTATTAAACCACCCGAAGCCCCTTGAGAAGGTGAATGAGAAGCACCTCAAAAGTGACATTTTTTTTTAATTGATAAAAAGGACTCTTCAAATGTTTTTGTTTCTTGTAAAACAATAATGTCATCCCCTGAAACATCCAATTGCTGTTTCACTTGGGAATTTTTTTCAGAGGAATTTAAACCTCTGACATTCCAAGAAATAAGTTTCATTGTAACTTGGGGGAGCAACAAGCTCTCCTTGGCCTTTTTTGTTTTAAATAATTACCTAGATTGGCATCTAGGGTCGATTGAATTCCCTTTGAAATTTCTTCTTGAAGCTTCATGGCTAAGGATTTCCTTCCTCTCTTAGCAGGATATTTTTAATTATTAGGAGAGAATTTTGACTGAGAAATAGAGAAATAATCCTCTCTAAGAGGTTCAACCCCAGAAACTTCTTAAGCAATGTTGTCAATAAATTGCTCACCTATGGAAATAAGAGACTAATCAACAAATTTCACCAAATCATCTTCTGATGGCATCACATCATGAATATGATCTTGATTTGCTAGAGCCAAAGATAATAGAAGACTATCATCTTCACTCTGATAAAAAATGGCAAGATTACTATCACAATTATTTTTCACACCCAAAGTTAACTCGAAGCTAAAATCAGGGGAAAGAATATTTAAAGAATAAAGAAAGATCTTTATTGGAGAGTGTAATGAAAAACCCCATTTGCTAGCACCAGCCATAACAAACTACTTGAAAAGAGAGCGGCTGGATTTTTTCTTGATATAAACACAACCTGCAAAATAATCTTTACTTGAAACAAAGATCTGAGGCGAAATAACAACCTCCATATTTAAAGGAACAACATGAAATTTAAAGTTCTTATGCACATAATTAAATCATTTGATTATGTCCTAATTTCATATTAATTTCTAACTATTCCTTCGTGATTATTTAAATATGTAAATTACATTTATTTATTTAAATACTTTACTAATCAATCCTTATTTCTAAGTACCATTTACTAACATTACGATTTATCCTTCAATTAAATAAACTGATTCATTCGACCCACTTTCCATCCCACAAATAAATAATTAAAATAATTATTTATTTCCTTCTCTCTTATTCCCATTTATGACATTAAACCATTATTTTCCAAAAAATCAACTTTCCTCCATAAATGAAATAGTTTCTATTATTCCAACTACCCATTTTTCTCCACCATTGATTTAATTGCTTTCAATTAAAGCTTAAACTTTCATTTCAAAGCTTGCCCTAACTTTGACCTAATGTTTCCCTAACCCTAATACTCCTCATCATATTGAATCCTAGCCATCCATTCTCAAATTGGAATTCTTTAAAAGACACTCTCTTAAGCCATTTTGTACACACAAGAGCTATTTTCAGCATGTTTGAGAACTATCAATACTTGAGCACTCATTACTTCAATATTTTTCTTGTCTACAACATAGGTGATAGTTGCACTTCAAATATGAGGGAAATTATACCATTTCTTGCAATATGGTGAAGGCCAATAGAGGTTAATCAATGGAAGTTTGAAGACTAGGTGAGATTCTTTGAGTATTTTATGATCATTGCTTTCATTGTTCTCTATTGTTAATTGGGCATTTAGTTTATGCTAATTTATAATTAAGTTGAAATTTTTTATTTCCTAAAAGAGGAAATGGTTTTGATGAAGTAGAATCTTGAAGGAAGAGTCCTCACCTTGGAAAATCACATTGAAATGTTATATGCTATTATGGATAAAGGTAGGGAGGGAAATAAATTATTTTTCAATGTCGAATCAGTTGGTATTACTTCTCCCATGGATAGTGTCAAAATCAGCAAGGAGGTTTATGATACTGATGTTGATGGCATGTTGAATGAAGGGGAGGTGCTTGGTGATAAGGTTGGTGAGAACGGTAAGGTTTTAATTAGTGCTTAAGGTTTATTTGGGTCGGCCTAGGGTTAAGACCCGTAACAAGACCAAAGCTTAGGTAGGTGCTCCTACTAAAGATTTGTCTACTATTGGAGATGAGGGCCTGAGGAATGTGATGTTTGATGCGGAGGTTGATGATATCCCAAAAAATATGTAATGCTATTGGATGAGGTCCTCCTTTTTTGTTGAATTTCTTTTGTTGTTTTGTTGTGGTTAGGCTAATATGCTCTAATTGATTGTATCTTTTGGTTCAACTGCTCTTTTATGTAAAGGGTTTCGAGTCCCTTAAAACCCATTTTTTACTTCTAATCAAAACATATGAACTTAATATACACAATCCTCGACACTTTAGCAATCAAAATAGGCCCTGTGGGACCCATTCACCACTTTGGTAAAATAAGTCCTATCCAGGTGGGACCCATTCACCCAACATGGTGAATGAGTTCCATTTGGCCTATTTTCAAAGTTTGAGTGGGAAAAACTATGTTTTAAGTTCAAATTTTATGATGTCATCTTGAGGGATCCAATACATGAGATATTAGGTTGATTTCGTATATAAATGAGGTCTGAAATCATTATTTCATTAAGAATTCATGAGATCAAGTTGAGAACTCAAGAGTTAAGCATTCCAAGACTTTATAACAACATGAAAGAGAATTCAAGATCATTTCTAAGGCATTCAAAGGAAGAATTCATCAATTATTGCAGAAATTTGAGATCCATTATGATGCCAAGGATATAAAGCATCAAACATGTTTTTGAGCTAGTTTTGTAATGTTGCATCCAAGATCCAAAGTCAAGCATTGTTCTTCATTCATTTCAGGATCAAGATCAAGATCTACATCCTTCATGGCCACTTCATGATAGATTATAGATTTACAAGACATCATTCAAGGTATCATTATTCATGTTTCATATCCTATGTTTCATGTTCCATGTTCATCTTTCATTATTTCATCATTTGGTTTAATTACCTAAAAGGAGTTTGACCAAGGTAAAGCCCTATCCACTAACAATCAACAAGTTTTCTCCTCTTTACATGTGTGATTGTAGATCTACATGTCTTGGATCTTAAAAGATCATTGAATACTAGGTTACAAACTTGGAAAAAGTTGTTCGAGTTGTCTCCTCAATTGAAAGGTTTTCATCTTCACCAAAAGGTCACCTACAGCCCCAAAATGAGAGTTTCAAATATGGAAAGCTAGAGAAGTAGATTAATTAGACTGAGAAGAACAAAATTAAACCTTGAAGTTCTAGAAAATCCAAACTAGACTCGATCACCATAAGTGGCGAATGAGTCCCATTGTAGGTTTTTTTCAATTTTTTTTGCAGATTCAGATACCCTTTTGTATGACACTTGATTTTATGCAAAAATCTAGAATTGGGTTTGATTTTCCCAAAATAGAAAATGAGTCCCACTAGGTCAAAAATTTAGAATTTATATCATTTTAGAACTCCTTCTAGTCATCTTCAAGTTTCCAAGTGCATAGATTTCATCTTATAGTTTTTTATTTTGTTTTATATGCATTTTTAGGTCATTTAAATCAAGTATGCATCACATTAGGGTTTTTTCATTCTTCTTGCATTTCATTATCTTTTCCAAGTCTTAACTTGGTGGTGAACCCCTCATTAATCTATAAACATGCCCTAGGATAGTCCATTAGTAGATTTATTTATTCCATTCTCATCATTTGATTGAAATCTCATGGGCATCCTTGAATGTGAAGCATGAAAGGCTTGTTTCTTAGCTCCTAAAACAATTAGTAGTGACAAAATTATATGGAACATCTTTTAAATCAAAGGAAATAACCATACAAAGATTATAACTAGGAAAAACACCGTGATAAAATAGACCAGTCAAAACATCAACTAATCATGAATAGCAGGACAAGAACAACAACAAAAAACATACTAGTAGTAAGAACACAGCTATCAAGACTAATCAAATAGAGACAACAAATTATAGAAAAACAATTAAGCTCCAGAGCTTGAAATTGACAAGTTATCCTTGAAAGGAAACTCATCAAAGACGTTTTTAGGAGTACATTTCTTTTTCCTTTGCACAACTTATTATATATGTTAGAAATGTGAAATTTTACATTATTGGGCTATTTAGCCATTATTATTTTTCTATTTCCCATTTTCCTCAAGGACATTTAATTATTATTTTTATTAAAGTTTAAATTTTACAATGTAGCTACAATTGATCTTTACTTTCTATTTTTATCTTGCGTTTTTAATTTTTCCTTTCTATGGGACTTTTATTGAAACTTTGGTTTATAATCTTGTTATAATCAATTTGAGTAATTTTTATTTTTTGCAAATTATTGGTAGGTGGTTAGTTTAAAATACGATGCTCTAGGGTTTGAGACATGGAGCATCACTCTTTCTCCAACTAACATTCAATAATTTCCTAAGAACCTTAATATGATTGACTATCAAGCTCTTGAGGTGAGTTAATACACAACTACAAGGACTTAGGAGGGCATGTCCTAGCAAATTAAGGGTTTTCACCACCAAGCAAATGCTTGGAAACAATAATGTTTGAAAACACACTATGATATACAAACACTTAAAATAAACAAAATGAAGCTTACTAATACTAAAAATAAACAACTCGAGGTTAGGGTATGTGTACTTGTGAAGCCTAGAGATTTAAAAATGATTCTAGAAATGCAAACAGGTTGTTGAAATATAATCTCAGAGAATTTTGGAAAGATTGCACCTAGTGGACTAAGACACCTTTACTCGCATCTTAGTCTTGATTTGAATTTCTAAAAATTATGAATGTGGTCCTAAGCTCCCAAGTCTAAAATAGCTTCTCCTCAAATCTCAAGTTCTGAAACAACTAAATTTATCTTGTAGGTGAGTTTCTGTGAAGATGACAACCTTGGCAATGTAACTTTGAAACTTTGACAACTTTCCACTCCAAGTGATCTTCAACTCTTCAACCTAGATTTGCAAATACGAACACACAAGAGAGGGAAGATTTGTTGATTTTTAGAGAATGGGGGTTTTCCTTGGTCAAACCCCTTGTAGGAAAAAATAATAGGTGGATCGCTATTAATGCTCTTGGTAGTGGTTCTTGTTGGTCAGATACTATGAAATGGCTCCCACATTTGGACTTAGCAATCTCACCTAGACAAAATGATAAGGAAAAATAAAAATAAAAAGAAGATGATGATGGATGGGGTCCTCCTGACATCACTCTAGACCCCACTGATGTATGGGGAAACAAAAAGGGTTTTTAAAGGAGATTCTCAGCTTTCCACCAATATAAATTATGATTTACTTTGAATTTAATAAATAATTATTATTTATTTTCTATTGGAATTACGACTAAAGTTCTGATTAATAGGCTGATTGAAAAAAATCTATAACTTTCCAATAGTATCATATTTTTTGAATCCAAAACATGTGTCACATTCAATGCTTCACATAATATAGGCTTAAAAAAATAAAAAATGAATTTCATGAAGTTTTGACCAAGTTAAGGTGGTGAGACATACGAGTTTTAATATTTTTTAAAAGTTGTAATAAAAAATCATATTTAATTATTTACTTGGAAAAAAATTACAAAAAAATATGAATCAAATCGAGACATGAGTCCTCTACTTGTATATAAAATCTTATAAAAAAATATTTTAATTTTATTCTTGTTAGGGTAGTCAGACAAACACCTACTTCTTATTTTTTCCCTGAAATTTAAGTACTACTACATTGAAATTTCAAATTTTCACCAAATAGATATATATATTTTTTAAATAAACCTAGTAGTTAACAAACTACATTCAATTTGGTACAAATTCTATTTTTACATATTTATGAAATAATATAGATAACTTATTAAAAAAATTATGTCAAGTTGCCTAACTTTGATTTTCTGAATTTTCATTGCCACTTAAGGGCTTGTTTTTTCCATGATGATCCTGTGTATACACTAATGTTGATTCAAGTCACTCTTGCACTCTTTTCCTTTTGCACCTATTCAGACACTTCACTTGCTTGTTTGATTCGTGGATGGATAGATATAAAATTTGCAACAACTTGATTTGATTTTATACCATCTTCAACCTTAGAAATATTCTCCAAGGTTGGCTAATACAATTGCAATTTACAAATGGAAATTAGGTTAGCTACTCAAAATTTCCACGGTGGATAAAAATGAGAGGACCAATTACATATTTAATATAGGACCCAAAAACATCTTGGATCTATCAAATTCTTCCTCAATTCGATGCAAAAACTTAATGTAATGTGTATACACCAGGTCAAACAAACCTAATGAAAACACCAATGATCTTTGAAGTACATGTGTCTCGAGCAAGATGATCACACATGAATGACTCGACATCCTTCACAATAAATTTTACCATCTCTGAGAATACCTCAGGAACATCCACAACAACTACAACAAATTTTATTTTGGAGAAAACTCTTCAATAGTCCAATTGGACCAACTAGCAACACACAAGAGGTCTGGAGAAAGTCTTTTGGAGTGCAGAATCACAAGCACATTTGTAAGAACATAGAAACCATCAAGAAAAAATCATTTCCAAGGAATAGATTTGTACATGCCTTGATCAACTTTAGCAGATTTATCATCCTTACTCAACTTACATTCAGTTACCATAGGGGTACAGACCAGTTTGGAGTCATCCATTCCAAACTTCTTCAATATTTCCTTAACATAATTAGATTGTGAAATGAATGACCCTTTGTTAGTTTGATTTACTTGAAGTCCAAGGAAGAAATTTAACTCACCAATCATAGATATTTCAAATTCCTTTTGGATCTCTTCTGTAAATTTCTTACACATTCCATAATTTCCTCCAAAGATAATGTCATGAACATATACCAAAGTTATCAACATTTTTTTTTTCTCAACCTTGAAGTAAAGATTTTTGTCTACAAACCCTTTGTTGAATCCTTTCTTTGTCAAGTATATATTCAACCTTGCATACCAAGATCTCAAAGCTTTTTTAAGTCCATATAGTGCCTTCTTTAACTTGAAAACCATGTTCGTTTTATCTAATATCTAAAAACCCTCTGGTTGCTCCATATATACTTCTTCTTCCAGTTCTCCATTCAAAAATGTAGACTCGACATCCATGTGATACACCTTGAAGCCTTTATGAGCTGAAAATTCCAAGAACATCCGAATGACCCCCTTTCTTGCTACTGGTGCAAAATTTTCTTTGAAATCCATTCCTTCAACCTATGAATATCGTTTATATACAAGTATTTCTTTATTCCTTAGCAATTCACTATCTTCATTAGCTTGTTTTTTAATACCCATTTTGAACCAATTAAATTCTTATTTGAAGGTCTAGGGACTAGTACCCATGTTTCATTCTTCTATATCTGTTGTAGTTCCTCTTTCATTTCTTTAACCCAACTTTCATTGAATTAAATGCTTCACTTATAGTCTTAGGTCCTATTTTAGAATGTAAACATAGGTTTATCTCAACCACTTTTCTTCTTGTCTTCACTCCTTCACTTATGCCTCCAATTATTTGTTCCTCTAGATGATTTCTCTATACATATTTAGGAATCTTAGGTGCAGGTTCTGGATTCTCCTCTTCATCACTTTGGTCTTATTCTTCCTTTTCTTCTTCTTGTACTTGTCCACAGATAGGATCATCAGGTTCAACTTCACTTATTTCTACTACTCTATACATAGCTTCATCAACTTTCACATTAGCACTTTCAAATATTTGCATCAATCTTTTATTAAATCATCTATATGCCTTACAATTGTTTGAATATCCAAGAAATATTCCTTCATCACATCTAGCATTAAAATTTCCAAGATTTTCATCATCTCTTTTAATGTAACATCTACTTCCAAATTATTTTAAGTATTTAAAAATAGGAATCTTACCAGTCCATAACTCATAAGGAGTGTCAGTGTTGTTACCTCTAATTCAAACTCTATTAAGAATGTAAACAACAGTGTGGATTGCTTCTCTCCAATACACATCTAGAAAATTTTCTTCTTTCATCATAGTTTTGGCAGCCTCTTGAATAGTCTAGTTCTTTATTTCGATAACTCCTTTCTGCTGAGGGGTTCTAGGAGAAAAATAATTTATCTTTATGCCATGTTCTTCACATAATGCATTAAACTCGCCCGAAGTAAATTATACACCTCTATCAAACCTTAAGCATTTCATTTTAAGGTTTGCCTCATTCTCTACTCTTGCCTTGAATACCTTGAATCTATCAAGAGCCACAACTTTCTCTATAACAAAAGTAACCAATGTCATCCTAGAGTAATCATCAAGAGCATTTCGGTAGATGATTGTTCCTTTCCTTTAAAAATTCTTCTTGATTGTTTCCCCAATTGACAACTTCTGAAAAAATGAATTTGAAGGCTTAGTGATTCTAGGCATATCTCTGACAACTTCCCTCAAACTAATCCTGATGAGATTTTCAAAATTCACATTTCCCATCCTCTGATGCTAGAGCCAACTTTAATTAATCTGATAAGTAAAATACTGACCATCACCACCCTTAAGCTGATAGATATTTCCATGAGTTCTTCAAACTGCTACCACAGTTCCAAATCCTTTTATGATCTCAGAGGTGTTATCCTGAAACACAAGCTTAAAACCTTTTCTACACATTTTTCCAACACTTAAGAGATTATTCCTTAAACTGTTTACATAATAGACATCATTAATACTATGTTTACCATCAAAACTAATTGTTCCTTTACCAACAATCTATGCACCAGATTCATCTCCGAACATAACTATTCCTCCATCCTATTTATCAAGTTTAGTGAACTTACTTTTATGTCCAGTCATATGATTTGAATACCAACTGTCAATTACCCAAAATTCTTCATCCTGTCTAGCATGAAAATCAATCACCAGAGTACCTTTTGTCTCATCGTTCTTTCTCTCTAGACTAGAATCCTTTGCACATCTTCCATGGTTAGAAGATAAAAATTTATTTTCCAGGGCTAGAAATAAACATTCATCATTAGAAATTATTGCATCTTCTTTGACATAATACAGTTTCTTGAACTTCCTATCCTTCTTGTCTTTGTGATTATTTTTATTATCCTTGTTCTTCTTGTGTGTAGTTGTACTAGAATATCTTAATGCATAATGACCAATATTTCCACAACTGAAACATTGAAATGGTAACTTACCTTTGTATTTACTAGTACCTTTTTTTAATCTCCTTGTGAAGTTTGCTTCCAACTCTTGTGAATCATCATCATTTGAGTCATCTCCTATCTTCATTGCCTTAAAGGTTATTTTAGTCTTTTCTTTATCTCTTACAAGTTTTCTCATCTTGAATGCAGTTAAGACACCAAAAAGATGCTCCTTAGTAAACCTCTTTGGATCATATGATTCTTCAAAGTAGAGAAATTTTCACTCTAATTCTCTTATAGGGTCACCAACATCTTCTCAATTATATCTTCATCTAACATGGTACCATCTTGATTATTAATTTCAATTGATATAAGTTCAAATATTTGATAGTATCTTGCAATATCTCCTCCTTCTTCCATTCTTAGGTTCTCAATTTTTTTCTTACCAGTTAGTTTCCTTCACAACTTTATCATTTCCTTCATAAATGAATTTCAATTTTTCCCATACTTCATGAGCAGTGCTTAGAGAACATACTTTTTCCCTTTCAATTTTAGATAGAGCACTAAAGATAGAATACCTTTCATTTTAATTCTCCTCATAAGCTACAATTTCATTGGCAAAGGAAGGACCAATGGTTGGTACCACATGCTTTGTCTTCGCAACTTTCCAGGTCTTGAAACCAAGTGAAACCAAATAACCTCTCATCTGTTCTTTCCAACAACTATGATCAACTCCATCAAAGATAGGAATTTACAACTTTTGTGTCATCTAATCTACCTCAAGAAATTAAGGTTTTCACCGAGGAACTAGAGCTCTGATACCAATTGTTGAAATGCACAAGACAACTGAGTGGAGGGGGTGAATCAATTTTAGGAAATCACTTTACTTTTAACCCTAATAAATTCCATTGTAATCCAGTCTGTTATTAAGTGTAAACATGAAATGAAAATAATAGAAAGAAAATACCATATTTACGTGGAAAACCCAATGAAGGAAAAACTACGATGAGGATTAGCTCACAATATCATAATAGCACAATACCAGATACAAAGGCTCATTGCCAAAGGGCTCACTACCTAGAGGGATCATTGGCCAGATACAAAGACTCGCTACAAACAAAGGGCTCACTATGCAAAAGAAGGCTCACTACCTACATGAAAGGAAAAGATAAATGAAGATCAACCACAAAGGTTCCACACATTCAAGGTTTGATCAGAAGATTGTAGACACCATCAACTCACTACTTTAAGGAATCTAACACATTAAAGTATTGTTACCTAGATTTGCTCCTGCATACTCTTCTTTTCACACCTCTTTGCACACATCACTTGCTTGTTTGATTCATGAATGCATGGATATCGTATTCCCAACAACTTGATTTTTTTATATACCATCTTCAACCTTAGAAACATTCTCCAGGCTCATCTATACAATTTCAATTTACACATTAAAATTGGGTCGGCTACTCAACATTCCTACGGTGGATAAGAATGCGAGAGTGCCAATTACATATTTAATTTATGATGCAAACAACATCTTTGATCAATCACATGCTTCCTCAATTCAATGAAAACACTTAATGTAATATGTAGACACCAGGTTGGTCAAACCTAATGAAAACACCAATGGTCTTTTAAGTACGCACATCTCCAGCAAGATAATCACATGTGGATCACTCAATATGCTTCACCAAAAATTTTACCATATCTGAGAATACCTCAAGTACATCCATAGCAACTACAACAAGTTTCATTTACAAAACTCTTCAATAGTCCAATCAAACCAACCAACAACACATAGGAGCTTTGGAGAAAGTTTTCCAAAGCACCAAATCACAAGCACATTTGTCAGAACATAGAAACCATCAAGAAGAATCATTTCATAGATTTGCAAGATCTGAAACCAAGAACCACAAGACTATGGATCCAAGACATTTATCCCAGTCCACAAACAATTATTTATGCCAAACCAGTTCACATACCAATGAACATTTCTTTCACTCTCCATCGAACCAAAAGCTAAAACTCAGGATACATTATCCATTGAAGCTCATGAACATAACTACAAATCTGCACATGCATAGGATCAACATAGAAGAAATTCAAAGCACAATACCAAAGCACACTCAGAACAAATACTTCAACACTACATTATTTTTCAAATTTTCTCAAAAGCACTTGATAAAAACACAACTACAACTTCATAAATATAGTTGCATGTACTCTAAGCACTTCTATAGTATATCAGCTATACAAGTACCATCTACAATCAACTTGAACTATGTTGACATCAATGACAATATTAATGAAAACACCACCAAACACATCCATACTTTCAAGAAGGGACCCTTTACCCTCTACTGGTGCTGCTATTCCTACCTAATGGCCTTTTATTTTTACATGTTTGTAATGTTTATTGTTTTTTGGGCTCAACCCATGTGACTCTTAACTTCTCGGCTCTACCCATATGACTCTTAGGGTGTGTGTTTTTACCTCCCACCTTTGTTTTATCAATATTTATTTCTATCTTTATAATTGATATAGATATGCCTATTCATTAAAAAAAATCTCACTTATCATATAATAGCTAGATAAATATTGATTTGACAACCAGATGGGAACATTTTATTTCCATATGAAATATGTTTTATCAATTTGATGACATTTTTTTCATTTCCATTGATTTATATCTTAAATCTATATGTAAAGATTTCATAATAAAATAATACTTAATTTCCTTAAGGGAAAAATCGAGATTTGTCTAAGTTTATTTCATTCCATTATTTAACACTCATTATTAATTGTTTAATCCTATAGCTAGAATTTGTAGTGCATCCATGCACACACACATACTCTCTAAGATGTTAACATACATAGTTTTTGACCGGTGTAATATTTGAACCTCATTTAGGTGCAAGTGCTAGTATTATTTAATTTCATGTATTATGCATCTTAATCATTCATCATTAACACTATTATAACATTAATTATCTATTTTTTAATATCTATTTATAAAAATATTTTTATTCACATTATCATTATAATTATTTATTATTAATAATTTTATTAAATACTTTTTCATTATTTACTTAATATTATTTTGATCACACCTAAACTTATGTTATAAGATTTTATAATACTCTCATGTATTTTCACTTTATATTAATATTAATAGTTCAATATTTTAAACTTTTATCTAGAAAGAAAAAAATGACTAATTATTGATTTTGATTAATTAAAATTTATATATTTATTGTATCTTATTTTATCCACCACTTAACTTATTATTTAAATTAGTAATTTCATAATAACTTAATAGATTAAATTAATTAATAATTTTTTAAATTTTTTCCACAAGTTCACTCATTTATTAAACATGTAAACTTTCTTTAAGAACTAGAAATTTAATAAATTAATAAATTTTATCATTATCCTCCAAGGAGTTCAAAATATCTATTTCTCATAACTAAATGAGTACAAGTACAATAAATAGATGGTAAATAATAATTTTGTTACCATCCAAGTGTTCTAGCAAGATTTGAAGAAAAACCATGGTAAGTGTGTTGGGGAGGATCTTTCAGATGTTGCTAGTTCCAAAAAGAAGGTAAGAAAAGTGGATAGTTCTACTATGCCCCTTGATGGTGATACGAAGAGGAAAATAAATCTATCATTTTAAGAGATATTGTGACTCTTGATGAATGAATGGAAGACAATCAAACGCATCAGACTATTAGGTGACCTTTACTTGTTTTGGGTTTCTTGTTTGCCTCTTACTATGTTTGTATCTTTGTTTATTATTGGTCTTCTTTTTTGTAATTTTTTTTTTATGTCTCTCTCTTCTTGTCAGCTCCCTTGTGTGGCCTTCATGGTTATTTTGTAATGGGTACATGCCCTACATGTTTTTATCTTAATTAAGACTAGTTGAGTAAAAGTCACCAATCTTTTGTCAAATCCTCACCATCCATTTAATCTTGATGAAGTCTATAGTATCATCCTTCCCTCGTCATTTTGATAAAATCCAATCTTTATGCAAGTTTATTTTGCCAAAATTTATTATGAAAATAAGACACTATGATGTTGTTGAGTTGCATCCACATCCATTAATGAGAAAGTCACCACATGAATCTTGATCTAAGGTTTACATGAAGTTGGATTATTATTTTATTTTACTTTTGTTATTTTAGTTTCATTCTTTAAACATGATAAGCTCTTATATATATATATATATATATATATATATATATTCATAACTAATTTGGATTGGCCCACATCTAGTAATTATACAAGGAATTTTGTACAAATATAAGTTTGAAGTTTCATTGTGAAGTAGATTAGGTGGTTCCATAAAGATAGAGATAATGATCCATAATACTAACTAAATAGAGAGAATGATCTATAATACTAACTAGCTCTCAAATAAATAGAATTTATCATTCTTAACCATAATAAAGTAGTTGGTATAAGTATGTGTTACTTAAAATGGAATAATTTTTGATAAATTGAATCCATAGGTATTTCTTTGATCTTTACACTTGATATCAGGACTGTGTTCCCTTATTCAATTTTGAACTCATTCAAATTTAAGAAGGTGGCTTATTTTAATTTGCCAACAATTTTGATTCAATTATGTGATCAATCTTAGATAATTATTAAAATGATATTTAAATTAGAAAATGTAATACACACTAATTATCACCTAAAATATCTTATCATTGAGAATTGGCAAGTATGGCCGATGAATTTCTAAAAAAGCTAAATAATTTAGAGCCTATGTTAGTGTTGTCTCCTAATAGTGCACCTTTGTCAAGTAAACTCATCCTACTAGTGAAACATTGGAAAGCTTCCCTGATTGTGGGCTCATATTTTGGAAACTAACCTCCAGAGTAAGCTGGCTCTTATGGTACTCACCTAAAACTAAATAAACTAATATTTTTTGTAGAGGAAAGGGTAAGGGGAAACAATGAAGATGAAACTAGCTTCTAAGGTGATGCACCTAAATGTTAATCTAAAACTTGTACAACTATTTTTACACGTATTTCAAATCAACAACAAAGGTTAACATGCACAACTCAATACTCATATTCTTTTGCATCAATATTTAATGAGGATACAATGCACACAATCCTATAAGGAAAGATACTTTTCACAATTTGAATTATTTGCATTCCAACACAATTCACAACCTACAAAAATGCATATATTTTCTGCAAAAAGTTGCTACTAATGAGACACAATGACAAGGAATAAGACAACTTCAAATGTAATTGCATCAATAATTCAAATGCACATCATAAAAAATAAATTCATAAGGAAAATTTTCTTATCTTCATTGATTTCCAAGGTGTAAACTATTATACATGTCCATAAAAGAGTTACAATGTGGTCTCCTATTGAGAAAACCTCTAAAGAAGTTACAATGTAGCATGAGAATGAAAATAACTAACTTCAAAATTGATAATTGAAGTTCCTATAAGCCTTTCCCAATAGTTACAAAAAATTAGGTACTACAAACTCCCTTGGTTGTGCATAACCAAAAGCCTAAAATCTAATCCCTAAATCCACTCCAAAAAAGCTCAAAGGTGAAGGAAAGGTCAAACCTTCACCTCACCTATAACCATAAAGGCATAAAAAATTTCCGCTAGATACTCTCAACTCCCTTGAAAACTAAGTCAAAAAAACCTCTACATTCTCTCCACTTGTTGGTCAACCTCTTCCAACTTCCCCTATATGCTTGGCACAACTCATCAATCCTCAACTATCTCCCCTTTTGAATCAAAATGGAAGACACCTGTTGATGAAATACTAATATGACTCCAAACTAACACAAATTCAATGAACTTTTCAAGACAAAAACTCTAACACTTCAAACAAATGATTTTTCTCATAATCTTCCACTATGTTTTTATGAGAGTAGAAAATAGGTTTTTTTTGACATCAATTTCAGACAACAAATATAATCCATGACCTAAACCTATTTTGGATGTACCCATGTTTCCATTCTATAACATATATTACATGCAAGTGGGGTTACTTCGGAACATGTCCCTCAAAAACATGTTGCTACGCTGACCCAAGGGCCCAAATATGCAAACCTGTCTTAAGTAAAATGGCCATAAAATACCCAAAACTCAATGAAATTTGATGAGACAAAAAAAAATGAAGTAGACTCATAGGTGCATCAATCCCAATTACTAAGACTCAAAAATAAGGTTGTAAATTTTTGTACATCAACCTACAAACATGTTTTACTAGTCTCAAATATAGAAAAAGCAAACTTAAAGCATGCAAAGGGGTTTCTAAATGATTTTATTCTTATTCAAACTTCCCCTTCTTTAAAATTGATTAAAATTCCTTTTTTAAGGATTTTAATCTTCCCCAATCAACTAAACCTTCTATTTTCCCACTTGACTCTTCATATTCCACTTTCTTGCATTTTCATGCACTTTTTCCAATTTGACAATTTTACAAATTTTGCATGTTTTACATTTTCCATCATTTTTCCCACCTAGAGACCTATTAAAAACTCAAATACAATTGAATGGGCCTTAAAATGGAAATTTACAATGCTTTTCAATGATATAAATTCAAATTTTAAAATATTGCCTATTGGAGGCATACAATGTTTAAGGTGCTCTGCACCATAAAACTGGCCATGAAATCTTTCCAAGTCCCTTGGAAATGTATTAATATAGATTAGTCTTCTTCACACCTGCAAAAAAAAATTCAACTTTACCAAATTTTCTTGGACTACTCCCTTTCTTTGTTCTTGAATCTTTCACTTACCTTTGTCTTGATTCAATCTTTAGCCTTCATCTCTGTCTTCACTTGCTTTTTGCCTTCTCTTTCTCTGCTTATTAGTTTCACTAATTACTCTTCTCATCTACTACCATCAGTGGAGTACTCTAAAACTAATGGCTAAAAACTCTTCAAGTGCTTCTTCAGACAGATATCCATCTCCCTCACTGCTTCACCACACAAACTCAACGAACCATCCATCTTACCCAATAGTAGATCTTGGAAGATGCACCTACCACTCTTTCTCTCAGTGCTCTCAATTTATCTATGCACCTTCTCCAAATATTAACATCCATTTTAGGATGGTGAACATAGACCTCATCTTGTCTATAACCAACATACAACTTCAACTCTTCCTCTCTACAGCTTGAGATGGATCAAGCACCTACGACGAACAATTACAAACACACAACTACAAACTCTTTTCCAGCCTAGATCTTCTGAGCTATGATAACAATTGATGAAATACTAAGAGGACTCCAAAATAACACAAATTCAATTAAATTTTCAAGACCAAAACTCTAACACTTCAAGCAAATGATTTTTCTCATAATCTTCCACTATGTTTTTATGAGAGCAACAAATAAAGTATTTTTTGATATAACTTTCAGATAACAAATCAAATCCATGACCTAAAACCTATTTTGGATACCCATTTGACCCTTATATAACATATATCACATGAAAGTGGGGTTAATTTGGAACTTATCTCTCAAAAACATGCTGCTACATTGACCCAAGGGCCCAAATCTGCAAACATGTCTTAAGTAAAATGGCCATAAAACACTCAAAACTCAATGAAATTTGATGAGACAAAAAAAAATGTAGTAGATTCATAGGTTAATCAATCCCAATGACCGAGAATCGAAAATAAGTCTGTACATTTCCGTACATCAACCTGCAAACACATTTTACCAGTCTCAAATACAGAAAAAAAAAAAACTTAAAGCATGCAAAGGGGTTTCTAAATGATTTTATTCTTATTAAAAATTCCCCTTCTTCTTGAAAATTAAGTACAATTACTTTTTGAATTATTTTCATCTTCCCCAATCAACTAAACCTTCTATTTTCCCACTTGACTCTTCATATTCCACTTTCTTGCATTTTCTTGCACTTTTTCTAATTTGCAAATTTTGCAAATTTTGCAAGTTTTACATTTTCCATCATTTTTCCCACCTAGAGGCCTATTGAAAACTCAAATACAATTGAATGGGCCTTCACATGGCCATTTACAATTTTTTTCAATGATAGAAATTCAAATTTTTAAATATTTCCTATTGGAGGCATACAATGTTCAAGGTGCTCTGCACCACATGCTCTTATCTCCTTTGTTCAACATTCAATAAAGTGATTTCTAATTACATCACTTTAATATATTTTTTTAAATTTCAAAGTAGATACCGAAATAAATAATTTAAAAACAAAGCATTTGACTCAACTATTTTTCGAGGGTCAATCAAAATAAATAAGTCCTAAAGGGGACACCCCTAGACACTTAACAAGATAACATAATCTAAAGGATAATTAATACCTGTTGCAAATGTTTTAAAATAATGGAAAAAATTCCTTTAGGTTTAGTGGCAAAAATTAGGGTTAAAACCCTAACGAAAAACATGGGAAAACACATTGACCACACTTCATTTTGCATCATGAACTTTTTGGAAAACTTGTTCTACCATCATCAAGTGTTTCACCTAGTGTTGAGGTTTTGTGGAGGTCACATCTAAAGGTTTTCAAACAGATTTTATGCAAAACAAAATGTCAAGGCCAAGCTTGGGTAAGCTTTGTGTCTGTGTAAACTTTGCATTTATTTTTATTCTTTGTTCTTGGAAAAATTATTTCAAGTTCTATGATACAAAGTGATGAAGTTATCTTGTTTTTCTCTATAACTTTCTCAAGCTCGATGCTCCTCTATGAAAGAAACCATTTAGGTTTTTGTTATGTTCTATTGCTAGCTTGGACTCATGGCTTTGTTCCTCTTTTTGGAAAACTGGGCTTGATTTTCTTCAACAATCCATGTTATCAAGTTCAATTTTTTGTTTCCCATACTAGAAATTTGACATGTATCCTTTAGAATGATTTTTGTTTGAGATGCACAAATGATAGATTATTGTTGAATGTCCAATTAAAATTCACACAAGAATGAATCTTTTCAGCACTCTCTAAATATTCTATGTTGTTATCCTCTATATATGGATAGAGATCCTCATCTACATAGTTAGTGTTCCTTGTGTAAATATTTATCATTCTCTAGGAACTCAATGAATGTATAGACCTGTGCACTTTTAGATGTTGAAATTGGTTACTATTGGAATATCATAGATTATGCACATTGGATTGATTTTAAATCTTTCAACCCTCCCTGAATTTGACACTACTTACTTCACCATTTAGTATTGGTAATGAAAAAAGAATATACAACCATACATTCATTCTCTATTGCAAGTTTACAAACAAAATTTTTGCAAAGTCACTGCCTTTGAATGAGATCACCATGGATATCAATTATTCTTATAAGGACTATTATGACACTTGTTGATCCACTACTACTATTTCAGTGGTATTTATGGTTGTCTTTGGATAGTAGTGGCATGTATCTTATTCAGTCTGCCATATATGTTCCTATATTAGTTTTTTGAGATTTTTACCAAGAACCTAACCTAAGGACCTGTCCTAGGGGCCTCAGGGCCTGATCAAAGATTAGCCTTGTCTATGTTATACATGCAAATACCACATATTTTGACTCACATAGACTCGATTATTGATGAGATATGAACAAGTGGATTGTTAGCTTACTATGATGGACTCCTAAAGGACTAAACTAATGTGTCTCAGGGGATCATTGATGATGGCCTTGCCTACATTGAAGCTCAGCTATGATGTAGTTCAAATGACAACTCTATTTTTGGACTTTTTTTATTTCTAACTTGTTTTGGATTTTAACGTGTTTTGGATGTTTTTGGATTTGTTTTATTTTAGGAAGATTTTAAGGATATACACTAATACAATCCAATGTGGGTAAAAGAGTGTGCCCCGAACATGATGCGATAGACTAATCTGATATAGGCAGGATAAACTAACCTTAGGAATGTGCCAAGTAGTACTAGGTAGAACATGATACAAATATAGGATCAATGGAATATGATGGGTGATATGGAAGGTGATGGTAGGTGGTGTAGAGAAAGTTGTAGAGATCATGGTGGATGGAGAGTGCTTTATTTACACAAGGTGCCTGTTTGCCAAGTTTTCACTAAAGTAGTTGTTCAAAGCACCATTGAAGTGGTTTTCACTAGAGGATGATTTTTATCTTTACTATTTTCAATCCTTTTTTCTGATTTTTATATTTTTATATTTTTGGATTTATACCTTAAAAATTAGGCATAAAAATTTCAAAGATTGGAGCTATTGATAGGCTCCTGTAGAGGCTCACCCTTGGGTGTGGACAATCCCCAAATTTATAGCTTGTGGTGATGATTAAAGGTCCCAACTAGTTATCTTCAAACTTTCCCTTGCTATCTAGATTCAACACAATTTTCTAATTTTCCTTCATCCCAAGCTTGCCAACTTCAAATGATCAATTCCAGATTTTTTTTTTAGCTCATCTTTAGATAGTTTTGGTAGACTTGTAGGTGGTTCAGAGAATCCATGCACCACTCATCCTAGAGTTCTAGCTCGTTCAACTAGGATACTCAATGTTATTCATTAGTGTTGAGATTTTTCAATGATATTCTTAGGGATGGGAGATCGATCTGAATGGGGGGAATGGCTTCTGATCCGTAGACCAGGGAGAATTGGGTTACAGCTGTTGGTGTGTGGATACTTGTTGGGTAGGCCTATAGGGTAGGGTTCAACTAAAAATTCCAATCATGACCAAATTCATTGACTATCTTTTTGAGGATTCACAGGATGGTTTTATTTGTAGCCTCATCTTGGTCATTACACTCTAGGGTAGTATGGAGTAGAAAAGGAATGTTGGATGTTAAATTTCTAGCATAGGTCTCAGACATCCTTATTTTTGAAAGGTGTCCCATTATCTAAGATAATGGCCTGTGGGACACCGTAGTGGCATATCAGGTAATTTAGGATGAACTTTATGATCTTCTTTCTAGTGATATAGGCCATATGAATGGCTTCTACCCACTTTGTGAAGTACTTTGTAGCAGTGGTAATGAAATTGTGTTAATTAGATGAGGTGGGGGTGATTTTTCCAATGAGACTGAGCCCCCATTGTGAGAAGGGCCAAGGTGTTACAATCGAGTGGAGCTCCTAAGCTGGTGCATGGATGAGGTCCCCATGCTATTAACATTGTAAGAACCTCTTGACATATTTGTGAGCTTCCCTTTCCATCATTGGCCAATAGTACCCTATTCTCAATAACTTATCGACCAAGGTCATACTACTCAAATGTGAACCACAGATGCCATTATGTACCTCTATTAAATCAGTCAAAGCTTCCTCAACATTTAAGAATCGTTAAAGGGTTCCCTCAATACTCCTACAGTATAGGGTGTTGCCTAAGATAACAAAGTGGGATGACTTCTTGACAAAGGTTCTCTTAAGGTTTGGAGTGATATCGAAAGGGAAGACTCCTACCTTTAGATAGGTGTATATATAATGATACCATGGGTTACTAAGACCAATTATTTCACACACAAATTAAGACTCTGGTACCTCAAAATCTGGTATGATAAGTTGTTCTACCAAGAATTCATATTTAAGGACATTATGTGGGATATCTAGTAGTTATCTGATTTTTTCCATGACGTCCACTGTTGTGTTGTTTTCCCTTGGTATTTGCTCAAATGTGATGTCAATAAATAATTCTTTGAGGTCTTCAACTAGTTTCTTGTATGGATTTAACTTGTCATCATTTTTTTGGTACTCATTGTTGACTTGGTTGATGATTACCTGAGAGTTTCCATAAACTTTAAGAGCCATGATTTTCCATTGCACTGCTATTTTGAGTCCAATCACAAGGGCTTCATATTTGGCAATGTTGTTAGTGTAAGGGAGAGATATCCAATAGGATTTAGGAATACAATCCCCTTACGGTGTGATGAAGAAAATACCTGCTCTTGATCCATGATGTGTATAGCAACCATCAAAATAAACCTTCCAATGATCTACGGTGTTGAGGTTGAAGATGAACTCATCTGGGAATTCTAATACAAGTGGGTTTTTTGAATAAATGGACACTTCTACTAATTGATCAGCAATAACTTGTCCCTTGATGGATTTTCTTTCCACATATTCAATGTCGTATTATGAAAGGATCATGACCCACTTAGCCATCCAGCCCATAAGTGTTGCCTTGGAAAGTAGGTACTTGAGGGGGCCCATTTTGGCGATGAGTTTGATTTGATGGACCAACATTTAATTCCTAAACTTTTTTGAGGAAAACACTACTACTAGGAAAGCCTTTTCAATGAAGGTATAATTTAACTCATGCCCTACCATGGTTTGGCTGATATAGTATATGAATCTCTCCTTCCCCATCTCATCATGTTGTGCTAATAGAGCCCTAAGTGCTACTAATGTTATTGATATGTATAAGATTAGTGGATTATTTTGGATTGGTGGCATCATTATTGGCAGTGTCAACAGGTATTCTTCAATTTTGTTGAAATATTGATTACACTTTTCATCCCACTTTTATGCTACCCCCTTGTGGAGTAGATACGAATATGGGATAGCCTTGTCTACTAATTGCATAGTAAACCTATAGATGTATTGCAGTCTCCCTTGTAAACCCCTTAACTATTTCAATGTTCTTTGTGCCTCCATTTCAAGGATCGCTTTGAATTTAGCTAGGTCTATCTCGATCCCCCTCATTGATACTATATACACCAAGATCTTTCCTAATGTTTTACCAAAGACACATTTCTTAAGGTTGAGTCTTACCTTGTATTCCTCTAATCTATCAAAGATGGATCTTAGTGCTGCTATGTGATCTTGCAAATTCCTTGACTTGGAGAGTATGTCATCCCCATAGTCCTCTACAAACTTGTGAGTCATGTCATGAAAAATGAGTGGCATGGCCCTTTTATAGGTGGCTCCAACGTTCCTCAACCCAAATGATACCATATTCCAGAAGTACATATGCTATCAATAGGTAAAGGTTTCTTTATGTTGATCCTCTTTCGCTATCATTATCTAGATATACCCTGAGAACCCATCCATTAGTTACAACATTTCATGCCCCATTGTCTAATCTATAATTATATCAATTTTTGGAAGGGGAAAATCGTCCTTCAAGCACTCCTTCTTTAGGTCCCTAAAGTCAATGCATCTATTCAAATGCCCCCAGTGGGCTTAGTGATTGGTACCAAGTTTGAGACCCATTTAGGATAATCAATGGATCTTGTGAAGCTAACATCTAGAATTTTTTGTAACTCCAATTGACTAATAGTGTGATTCATGGATGCATTTTCCTTAGTTTTTGTTTTACTGTCTTTTCTTTTACATATAATGAAATATGATTAACCACAACCTCTAGATTGAGTTCTAATGTATGTCAGCATAGGTCAACACAAAGTTTACTTTTCTTTCTCTCATAAATGAAACTAGGAGTTCTTGTTCATCAGTCAAAAAATATTTTGCATAGAAGGTTATATGTGGTGTCTCTTCGGTTCTGAAGTTTATGGGGTTGCACTTCTCTACCAGCACTATTGACTTCTCCTAATGGATATCACCTAGGGGAAGATTGAGTCCCTCATCCTTGGGCACCTTAGAGGGGTTTTCAAACTTGGATGCATCCTTTGTTTTTACTATTTTTAGGTCAGAAAATTCCACAATGTGGTTTTCACTTAAAGACCTAGAGATTATTCTTAAATTTTCACTTCTGTGACTGAGGGATTCAATCATCTCCCCATAGTATGCATGTGTGTCTAGCTCAATATTAAATATTTATTTATGGTCTCCACAAGGTACATTATCCCACAATCCCATGAATTTTGAGAGTGCCTTATCATTTTTGAATGTGTCAAAAATTGATTGTCCTCGTTGGTCATAGTCTATCAGTTGGGGATATACTAGCTTTAATTTTTGGGTCTGGTTGTTTGACTCAAAAGACAATAAAAATCATGAATATGGAAGATGCGTCAACTATCATGGGTAGGTCAGTGAGGGAATCCTTGTAACTACATACATTAGTTATAAAAAAGGTATAGTTGTCTAAGGGTAGACCTATGGATAATGGTAACCGAGAAGGAGCTTTGACTATTTTAATAGGGGGAATTTTTCCATGTATGGTTATCTTCAGAAGGGTATATTCAAGGCCAAAATTCTTCATGTGCTTCTCAACAACAATGGGTTCTAATCAGTTGTTCTTGTGTTTCCCGAGACTTTCATTCTTGTTGTAGCCCATCCCAAGCATTAACTATAGCCCTTTGTTATGATCATTCATTGGAAGAGCTAGTATAGGTCTTTCGTCTAGATATAGCAATCTTGATATGTATTTTTCATCCACCACTTCTCGGCCTAAGTCCCCCCAACTTTTGAATCTGGAGGGGTATTCTCTGAATGTTTGAGGTTTTGTGTTACTTGGTTGTGGCTATCCATGGGAAATAGGAGATTGAGCTAATCCTCCTATTACAAAGGCAATTTTCTTTATCTTGTAATCTCCACATCTGTTGTCTTGGATAATGGATTTGATATAAAAAATGTCAGGAATTGTGGGTGTCTTTGTCCCAGAAGTGGAGGCTATGGAGGATGGATCTATATATGGATTCGTAGGGCCTTCATAATTCTTTGGAACTTGTGGGATTTTATAATATTTGGCTTCCAAGTTTTTGCAATAGGAAAAGGGCTCTAGGTCACCATGAACTATGACCACTTGGTTTTCATATGAGAATTTAACACATTGGTGGAAGGTGGAAGCAACGAATTGTATCCCATGTATCCATGGGTGCCCTAGGAGAATGTTATAAGAGAGGTCAACATCAAGGCCCTAGAAAGTACTCTCCATGATAGTTGGTCCTACTTGCATAGGAAGATGGATGGTTCCTTGAGATACTCTTTCTTGATCATCATAAGCCCAGATTGTGATGCCTTTTACTTTTGCAATCATATCTTTAGAGAATCCTAGATTCTTTATTAGCTTGAGAGAACAAATGTTTAACCTTGCACCTCCATCCACCAATACCCATTTAATTTGATTTTTTATGGACGAAGACTTCTAGGTGAAGCACACAGTTGCGAGATGGTTGGGTTGGAAGGTCTTGCTCAAAGAAGGTGAGGAGATGTGGTATGGTGATGTGTCTGACCATAGCTTACAATTGGTCTGCATCAAGGTGTACTGGTATAGAAGACTCAGTGAGTGCCTTTTTTAGAATTTCCCTATGAGCAAGTGATATTTTTAGAAACTCCATAATGGAGATCTTAGCAAGGGTCTTCTTTAGCTGTTCTAAGACATTGTAATCATTGGCAACTGACTTTGAGTTTGTAGGGGGTGCTCTAGCTTGTGTGGATGGTCTAGGGATGGTGATTATGCCACTTCATGTGGTGACTCTATATTCAGCTTTGGACCCATTGATATGGATAAAACATACCCATTCATCTAATGATGCGACAACATGGTCATAAACATGGTTGATGTTACCATACTTTATTTCCTTTGCCATTTTTGTTTTCTTTATTGTGATTCAACATCGGATTTGTGTATATCTTGAGATCCTAGTTTCTAGTAGGTTGCTCAACAGTGATAGCCTTGTCATCAATAAGATCTTGGATCAAGTTGTTGAGCCTCATGTAGCTGGTTATTGTATGCCCCTTTATCTTATGAAAATCACAGCGGTATTTTTCATTATACCAAGTTGGTTGAACTTGGGGTTCTTGGTAATTTTTAATGACTATGAGAATGATGATGTTGACATCAATGAGTCACTTCTCGATAGATTTGACCAATTCTCCAAGTGGTGTGTACTTTCACTTTGGAGGATATCAGTTTCTTGTGGATGATCCACCTTGATCATTGACATTGTTGACTATTTGTGTGTTGTTTTACTATTAAGATGTGTTGCGTTGGGGGGTGTTTTGGGTATTATTCTAAGGTTGTTGGTATGTTTTTTTTTGTGGTTTTTCCTTGGAGTACTAATCACAACCTTAGTGTCAACAACACCATCATTGGTAACATTTGTGTTTTTCACCCTTTTTTGAGGTTTATCATTATATCTTGTTGATAGATGGTTGTCTTGATAAGTGGGTGCCCCCCCTTAAGCAATGAGGGCTCTTTTGAGGTTAAGAACTTTGGACATGAGCTGATCATAAGTGGAGATGCATTAAAATTTGAGATGGAAGGATAGGAGACCTTTGAGATTTAAGATGATGGTTCTAACTTGTTGTTCTTCTATCATAACCCACTTGCTCCTATTGGCCTTAGATCACCATCTTTGCAAGAGGGATACAAATGATTCTCCATTGTTTTTTTGAAGGTTGGACAACTCCTCCAATATTATGTCCATTCCCATGTTGAATGAATAATTTTGCATGAATGCATCCACAATTTCTTCGAACTTTTTGATTCTGGGGGGAAGATGGGAAAACCATTTCATGGCTAGGCCAACCAGACTTCTAGGAAAGAGCCTCATAAGATACGATTCATCGTAGGAAACTTCCATGTAGTGTATGTGTAATTCTCTAATGTGATTCTCAATATTTCTGATTCCATGATACTTGTTGAATTTTGGTATCTCAATGCCTTGTGGGAATGGATTCATCACAATGCTTCTATCGAATGGATAAGGGCATAAATTCCCCTGTGATTTTGGGGTATTTCTAGATTGTATGTCCAACACTTGTTGTGAGATATTTTTGATTTGAATGGAAAAATCCTTTTACAGATCGAGTGGTGGAATGAAAGTGTTTTGGGTGGATGTTGTGGCTTGCATGATCAGTGGGGTGATTTGTGGACTTGGTAGTGCATCACGGGGGTTTGTTGTAGACTTATTTGTATAAAGAATGCTTTTTGATATGCTTTTAGATTTTGTTGTGCCAACAAAGAGGTTTTTTGTTCTTGTTGTTTTTTTGTGCCAATGATGCTTGTTGTCGAGCTGCTTGTTGGGCTGCTTGTTGTTGCACTTGGTATTACTACAAAGCTTGTTGATAGGCTTTTTTTTGTAACAAGGTTTATGCTTGAGCTTGGGTCTACACTTGGGCTTGTGCTTGTGATTGAGAAACTTGAGTATCTTGTGTAGCTTGTGCAAATTATTGGGCATGTTGTTGTTTTAATAATGCTTGTGCTTGTGCTTGGGAAACTTGTGTTGCTTGAGTAGCCTGGGCGACTTGCACAACTTGTGCAGCTTGTTGGGCTTGGAATTGTTGAAATTCCTTTTGATATGCCTATTGATCTACTCACAAGAAAATGTTGTATTGATTGGCCATATTTGGATTTGGTGGTGGTGGTGGAGGATTCAAATTTTTGTGAGATGGCATGATGAGACTTTGTTGAGGTGTTTGAGTGATGATAGGGGATTGAGTGGAACATATGGATGATGTACTAGGTCCTTGGGACACCACATTCTAATATATTTGGGATGTTGTTGATGGTGAATTAATTGATTGGGATGTTTGGATTGGTGCCACTTGGTGTTGTGATATTGGCAACATGCTTGTATTAACTTGATTTGTGATTGGGGTTTATTTTGACTTGGTTGATTTCGGAAAAGGAGATTTCCCTAAACCTTGGATTGATGTGGTTGTTGATGTTAGTGGAGGAAGTGATAGGAGGATAAGGGGTATGTTTCATTGAGAAAATGATGATGAAGCATCAAATATTCCCCCTTTTCCAAATAAATCCCCTTGTCCTTGTGATACCATGGGGATAGAGACTTTTTCCCGAAGAGGGTATGTAGGTGTTGCTGATAAGGTGGATGCATTATTGGTATCATGGAAAATGAGTGGAACATACAAATGCTTTGGGTCTTGAGGGACAATATTCAGCATGCCCAAGATGGTGTTTTCATACAAATTTTGGTTGTTTACAAGGGGATGAATTTGAAGAGCTTGGAGCAATGAACCCCCCATGGTGATCATGGGTTGACTTGGAGTATGAGATGATGTTGGTTGTGGGATGGGTTGAATAATGCTTTGGGAGGATGGTGTGAATGATAATGGTGGCATAATCCTGAGAGATTGTTCCACAATAATGTTAACATCATAATCAGAAGGGAGTTTAGCCCCTTCTTTTGCTAATGCTAGCATATATTTTCAAGGATTATGTTTCATTATGGTATTGATAATTTTTTGGTTTTCTAGATTTTGGAGTATTTCCATGATTTAATCTTGAATCATTCCTAAAGGATTGTAGGTGATATCCTCCACTTGGCAACCTCCCTCTTGAGGATCATGTGGTTGTTGAGGAAGGTTGAGTGGGGGGTCGCTAGATCCTATGGGGTTTTATTCAGCCGTGGTTTGACTCAAGCCACTTGAAGTAGATGTCTCTTTGTTTTTCTCCATTTTTTTCTTGTATTGCGATGTAGTTTGAGCTATAAAATAAGGATCAAATTTCAGGAATATTGGGAGAAAACCTTTACTTCCTTAGGTTGGTCTAAACTTTATGCTCAAAAAAGAAATCTACTTTTTTTTCAGGGATCAAAAGATGATGATGGGATAAATGAAAGATGGATGATGTGAATGATTAAACTCTTACGAACCTTGGAGGGACACTAGACTTTAATACTTTTGGATTTTATTTTGATTTGGTTTTGTATAATGAATTCATAAACCAACAAATATTGGATTTTATCTTTAAATAAATTTGTTCAGAAGGTGATAATTTAACTAAGCATATGAAGAAGGATTCATCTACACATACTTAGTGAAGCAAGATGCTTTTTTATTTGATTTAAAGGATTTTGCTAAAAGTCTAGCATGGAGGATATTTCCAAGATTCTAAGAGTTGTTTGTGACATGGGATTTTGATTGATGTTTGAGGGATGGATGAGAATGTTGATTTTGATCCTAGATTGGACTTACATAGACTTACCTTCTACAAGACCTCATTATTGAAGAACATGCTTGTACTTCCTATCTAAGAAATTAAAATTGTTGGAAAATACTTGGGTTTTGACAATAATAAAATGAATACAAGTTGGGATTGTTCTTTGAAGAACGTTTGTAAAAGTTATAAACCAATCTCTCTCTAACTTTGTAATGTCTTGAAAGACACTCCTCATGAGCTTTTGGACTAATATTCTTATGAAGATTTGATTTGGTAACTTTGACTTTACCGGAAATCATGGGATCAAGCACATGTGAGGTCCAATTATCTTTGATCTTGCTTAGATTTGGTTATTTTTACCACAAACACTCTCTTGCTTAGATTTCCAAAAAAAATATCTATGTATCAATTTATTTTCATCCCACAAGATCCATTATGTGGAAATGAAGAAAATCAAGGTAATAGTTCCCTATGTTGATTTTGGGGAGAACAAATTGACATATAAATCCAATTGTTTAGAAGCCTCGTAGGGATAAGAACCCATAGGGACACGTAGTAACATCTGGATTTTTCGAATGTATTTGTTCCTCCCAAAGGGTGTGAAATTCCAGTGTTTTAGATCCAAGCAAAGTGTCTCATTTTAAGATAACGCACAACCCTAGAATAGAAAAAGGCAATATTTGTTGGATTTCCACTTGGATTTCTCTCGTTGTGCTTATTCAAAGTGGATGATTAGAAGCTTTACCAAACTAGCTCCCCCTCTCTTGGCACATAATTCCTGGGTTAACCAAGCTTCGAGTTCTCATGAATCTCTCATGACAAACTCTTCATCTCTACTTTGAATCACAAGTACGTGGGATGGCTTTGGAGGTCCGCCCTCTTGACACCAACAAATAGATAGGGATTTTTGGATTTTACACAAATTAGTTCATAATCAAGGAACTCATTTAGAAGGCCACAAGAGAGGAAAGATTAACTCATATAAAGAGTATCATCTGGTTGTTTTTAGGAGATCCTATAATGATGAGATTTCCTCAACATTCAAATTTGTTTACCATTTGGGAGTAGCTTGGCATTTAGCTCATTACAAATTTGAGTTGTTCCCTCAGGGTGAGTACTTTTTCCCACCAAGGTAGGCCCTCTAAATGTAAATAATAGAGAAGAAGTGAATTTTTAGTTTGACCACCTAATGCATTTAGGAGGAAGCACACACAATGCCCTTTCTTCACACTCACATGATTTGTCCAATTTTTTTAAAAACCCAAATTTGAAGTGTGGAGGCAATATTTTTAGACAAGCTAATATCACTAAAATTCTTTTGATTCTCAAGATATTTGTGAAGCATGAGAGAAGTGTATACACCTTTGAAATAATATTACTTTGTAAAAAATATTACAAAACAAAGAAAACACATGTTCATTTTAGAGCTCAAAAGTAGTAATGGATTCTTTTTATAGCACTAAGATGAAATTTTTGGAGTTTTTATTCAATTATTAAAATCCAAAACAAACTCTAGTAAGTTCCTAACGTTCTTCGTAATCCGTTAATTGTTCTTTGTAAAACCCAAATAAAATTTATTAGAGTCCTAAAACTGAAGATAACAATATCCTTAAAAAAAGGGGGATTATAAATGTTCCCAAAGTTTTTATAAACACTTGTTACAATCATGAGATAATGTCATAAGAAAAATTATCCTTGTTTCCTCCTTCCCTTCTTGATCACCTCAACCTACAAAAGCTAATTAGCCTACAAAAAAAAAGGCCACAAGAGAGGTTTGAACTCAAAGGTGACCAATATAAAAATCACATGTTATAATAAAAGTGGAAGTTAACCTTTTTACCCAACTCGAGCATCACAATCCATAGAGGTGTCGCTATTTGAATTTTCCCGTGCCGCTTTGGTGAACTAGTGTCACTTTGTGGACAAAAAAGAGATGACGAAGGAATCACTATATCTCCCAATGTCGCTCTTTGGAGTTTAATAGACCTGACCTCAAGAGAATTACTTCAGCATCACATTTTGGATCATAGAAAACATCTCTATATAGTGATGTTGGAATGATAGTATCGTTGTTTGTCCTTCCCAACGTCACTCTTTCTTGAAGACACAAAAATTTGAAAAAATAGTTGAATTTGACAAAAGAACATGTTAGTTTTGAAAGGCCTTCCCTCCTTCTAGCACCGAAATTTCAATGTTTGGTCTAGACCTACTTCTACATGATCAAACAAACCAATATTAGTCAATAAACAAATATATAGCAAAAATTCCCTACGCAATTCATTGAAATACAATGAACAAGAAAACAAGATAGAAAATCAAATGAAAGCTACTAAATCTTGTTCAAAACATTCAAACCAACATCCCATGGGGGAATTGGTGCATCTTTGATGTGTAAATAAGCCCTTTCCCAATTCATTACAAATCTTTGATGAACTTGTTGATGATTGTGTGCTCCTTGATGGAATTTGTCAATAACCTAGCTAAGATTGATGAAAGCTATAAAAACTTGGATGAAAATGGTGGATAAACTTTGTCAAATCTGTAGATAGTAATCTTGCATAAATTTGTGGATCCCAAATCAATAGAGAAGCTCTTTATTTATAGGAAAGGAGGATGGAATAATGAGAAATAGGGAGAATGTGGGATTAAACTTACCCAATAACATTGTTCCCCTTGTAAACAAGTTATTGAAGAGAGGTGGAGTACATTTTGGTCAATGTGAAAATTAATGCATATAGGTGGAGTTTGAAATTCAAAAGATAGCTTGTGGAGGAAGAGTTGAAAGATGAGTTAATGCCACTTGGCTCAAGAAAAAGGACATTTAAGAGCCATAAATGCCATGTTGGAAGACTAGTCCTTTTGGGAGGGATATTTTAAATTGAGGGAATATTCCAAAAGAGACGCCATATTTGAATGGAAATAGAAGAATTAGTAAACCAAATAAATTGATTTATATGTGCAAGTTGCAAAAGCTGGAGAAAAGAGGATTAGTGTTAGGAGTTAATAAGGAAGTTAGTTTGATTTGAAATTTGATTTAGATATTTAGATTTATTTAAATCAAAATGAGAGGAATTTGAGAGATTAGATTTAATTAAATAAATTTTGATTTATTCAATTAAAAGAGATGACATTAGAATTTAAATCAAATAAAGGTTAATTTATTCAATTTAAAGGAGATGACTTTATTAAATAAAATTATCTATTTAAAAATAGGAATGTTAGGATTAATTAAATAAATATATTTATTTAATCAAAGAGGAAAATTAGGTTTAATTAAATCAAATGATTTATTTAATTAAAGTAAGACGATGATTTGATCAAATAAAGTTGATTTATTTAATTAAAAGAGGAAAAACTAGGAGATGGTGACATAAGTTGAGAAAGTTTGTTATCAGATTTAAGGAGAATTAATTAAATAAAGATTATTCAAATAATTTATTAGTGTGGAGATGATTAAGGAAGAATCGGTGTTAGTAAATAAAGGTCAAGTGCATGATATCAATCAAGATATTTTCGATGTCTACACATCTTCATCATTTTTTTGTTGTCCACTCATCTAAAAGGATGCTAGGAATGCTCTCACTTTGGTTATTTGGCTCTTGGCCAATACGATGTTCATCATTATCAAAAACAACAAAATTAGCATTGATGGCACTTTGTACATAACATTCTATCTTAGTTTTTTCTATTGACTCAAACTTAATGGTCACTTTAGTTCCATACCTTGTCCTAAACATCATATGAGTCCAATCTAAAGATAAATAAACACCTATTTTAGTAGTAAAATCCCTTGAGAGACAAGGAGAAAAATATGGTGTCATGTTAATAACAAATATGTCTTATGGAATGGGAAAATTGGGGCATGCATGCAAAGTAAGACTCAAATCTTTAGTGACACCTACAGTATTGATGGCTATTCCATCAAGATGAACAACACATTTTTCAAGAGGTTCATATTTCAAACCTAACCTATCAATAATTTGTTTGGGCATAACAAAACTACTAACCCCTGAATCAATCATACAGTTATGGACTAGTTTATCTCCTATTATCAAAGACACATAAAAAGGTGGAGGTTTGAGATTGTTACCTGACTACCCACTATTGTTTTGAGGTGTATTGGTAAAAACAACCTTAGGGTATGTGCAGGATCATGATGGGCCAAAAAGTGGCAATATCTAAGTGATATGATGGCCCATCTGGCTGATGACTTTTTTTTTACCCAAAATTGATGAAACAAAAGGGTTTTTAAAGGACATTCTCAGCTTTCCACCAATATAAATTATGCTTTACTTTGAATTTAATATATAATTATTATTTATTTTCTATTTTAATTATGAATAAATTCTAGATTGATAGGTTGATTTAAAAACATCTACAACTTTCAAAGAGTATCACATCTTTTGAATTTGAAACATGTGTCACATACTATAGGATTAAAAAAATAAAAATAAAAAATCATGAATTTTTGACCAAGTTTAGGTGGTTAGATATATGAATTTATATTTTTTTAAATTTGCAATAAAAAATCATAATTAATTATTTAATTGGAAAAAAATTACAAAAAAATATGCACCACATCAAGACATGAGTCCCCTACTTATATATAAAATATTATAAACAAATATTCTCTTTTTATTATGGTTAGGGTGGTCAAACAAACACCTACTTCTTATTTTTTCCCTGAAATTTAAGTACTACTGCATTGAAATTTCATTTTTTTACCAAATAGATTTAAAAAATATAAAAATAAACCTAGTAGTTTAGAAACTACATTCAATTTTCTATAGATTCTATTCTTACATATTTTTCAAATAATATAGATAAATTATTCAAATTTTTACATCAAGTTGCCTAACTCTGATTTTTTGAATTTTATTGCCACTTAAGGGCTTGCTTTTTCCATTATGATCCTGCATATACCCCTTATCTTGACTAACTAGAACTTCACTTAACACATTCAAATCTGATAGTGAAGATTGCAATAAATCTCTTTTTCCTAGGATAAACAAGGAATCCCACATAGATGTGGTAACATTTGCCTTCTTCATATTCTCAATAATGTTAAAGGGTGCACCAGTTACCTGTTGATGGGTCTTCATAACAACAAGGTCTACTTGCAAGTGGGTTGGATGGGGCTGATTCCCAAGATATTCTTTAGTAATTCCTCATATATTTATTTGCGGTACATGAGAAGTGGAAGGACCAACAACCTCTTTTTCTCCTCTAGGAGGTTGGTTAGGATCTTTATTTTATGATTGTCCAATCTCAAAAGTTCTCTTCTTGGATCTTGTATTAGTTTCTATTAGAGAATTGTCCTTACTCAACCTAAAAAACTCACTTTCTTGCTAATTTAGGAGAGTGGTATCACTTGGAGGTAGCTCCTACTACTATGGAGATTCATCACTAAGTACATTGGGCTACAAAATCGAAAGCTTTTATACTATTAAGGCTTGGTTAATCACCCCTTTGAACAAGTAGACTAGTTATGGGGCCGATTACAAGGGAAACACCAATCATATTCTTGTGCAAGATTATTTTCAACATGGACTAACTCCTTAGTTGAAATGAGTGGAGTTGGGTTGTATGGTTGAAAGGGCCTTGGATTGAGGTTTTTCCTTGCACCTTGGTTATTTGCTTGATAAGGAAACCTATTTTCCTAATAAGGATAGTTATGTGCTTAGTTTTGAGGTTGGTATGGCTTAAAATTTTTAAATCATTGATTCTTTATGTTCACCAACTCATTTCCAAATGACTAAAGTAAACCCTTTATCTCTTGGAACTCAAAAGATCGGACTAGGAAAAACATTTCTTGTCTAGAAGTAGCTGGTAAAGGGGATATTTGAGGTACTTAAATAGAGTCATAGGAGGTTGTATATCATGGAAAATTATTATGGGAAGTCTAGGGGCTATCCTTCTAGCTTGTATAAGGTTGATCTCAACTTTAATAGCTATGTCATAGGCCTTTGGTAATGTGTTTCCACCCATGGGTTGTATCATGATAGAAATCTTACTATTCAAAAACCTCAAAAAATATAGAAAATAATATTTAGATGGAGGCCTTATGTTTAGTGGAATTCTATCCCAAGAATTAAAAAAATAAAATTAAAATCTATCATGTGTTCATGAGGAGCCCCCTCAATGGTAATGATTTTCTCCACCAATGACAAGATATCAGACTTGTCTTCGAAATGTTTACAAATTTCTTCTCCAAGCTCATCCCATGTAGTGACTCAATTAATAATAAAAATCCTAAACCATTTGAGATCCTTTCCCTTGAAAGATGTTGCTAGTAGTCTAAAGGCTACATTTTCAACAATTATATGATATAATGAACAAAAATTAGCCATATCCTGAATATGTTCAATGGGTGTAGTTTGGTCTTCTCTTGTGAAAAAAGGAATACTCTTAAGAGCTTCCATTGGGATATCATCATGTTGAGAAAAATTCAAGGACTTCCTCTGTTAAATTACACAAAAGGTTGACTTATCACCATTGGTTCAATAAAATCCTAATTTTTTATAGAATGAGGAACAACTCTTACAAAAGGGGGAGTTGATTGTGTTTTCCTTGATAAAGAAGGAGATATTCTTATAGTTCTTCCTTGGCTTTTGGGTGGAGATAGTTGTATGATCTAGTCACCTATATTTTGGGTCTAGCACTAGCATGTTAAGCCTTATTGAATATTTTAAGTTTGTTCCTTATGTCGACATGTTTTGTGGTGATCTAAATTCAAATCGTATCTCGACGACTTAGGGGTTTTTGGAAGAATGCAATGGAATTGTGTATGGCCAATTTATTTTGTTCTATGGGGATACATACATATATATAACATATTGTTGGTTGAAGACAATGAAGAAAAAGAAGTGCGATATGTGATTAGTGGTGACGGTGTGAAGGATCGAGCAATAAGAAAAAAAGAAGTGAAGGCAAGTGTCAGGAAGAAGTAATCTATGTTGTAGTGGTTGTGTGAGGAAGGTATGTATAATATTCTTGATCGAATCTGCTATAGACATAGATTATGCTCTTAACCTAAACTAAATTCATGCATATGTAAATGAAACTTCATCAGTTTAGTTTTTTCAGTGAGACTATTTGTAATGAGTTGTTTTGTATTAGGCAATGATCCCACTGATAGTGAGCCACCCTATAGTGAGAAACTTGGTAGTGAGCCTTTGTAAAAATTACCTTAACCAATGTTATTTTATTGATAATTAGCATTCTCTGTGGTTTTTCCCTTGCGTTTCCATGCAATTTCTGGTGTTCATTTTGCATGGTGTTGTTTTATGCTTTCAAATTCATATTTGCTTAATGAATCTATGAATGATTTATGATTGCTTTGGATTAAGTAAATAAATAAAATTATTTTTAGATAATCGATTCACCCTCCCTCTTAGTTATTTCAACTATTCAACAATTGGTATCAGATCTTGGTCCCTTGCAAATAGAGCTTAACCGCTTGAGGGAGATCCTAGTAGTTTGAATAGATGGCAAGAGATTACTAATTTGAGGAAGAACTGCCGTCAATATTTAGTGATATGGAAAGTACATAATTTGAGAATGAGGAATTGAAAGAAAACATCAAGGAGGAAAATTCTTGTATCTCAAATCTAAGGGAGCAAATCCAAAAATTTAAAGAGAGACATAGAGAGGTCAGTGAGGAATTAAATGATTCAAAGGAAAGTATTGAGAATTTAAATCTATAGTTGGATGAATGCAAAAATATTGAATAAGATCTCAAAGACACCATCAAATAGAAATAAAAATAAAATGAGAAGTTACATCAAGAGATAAGAAGGTTGAAATCTGAAGCAAGAGCATGTTAAAGTAGTATGATTTTGGATCAACTATTGTCCCTATATAAATTTCACAAGGATAAAGCAGGATTTGTATTCACTGGTGATAGCTCAAATCAGAACACTAAGGATGAAGATAAAGAAGTTGAAGTTGAAGCAAGATCAGTAACAAGCAAGGTTTGGAACTCTAATGCATCTACCAAAATATCTCTAGTAAGACAACCAAATGATCAAAGGTACTTATCTTTCAATGGTCAGTGTTTTCTATGCAATAAGTTTGGACACAAGGTTGTAGAATGTAGAAGCATGAAGGAACCAGATATTCAATGCTTTAATTATCAAAATTTTGGTCACAAATCAAGTCATTGCAGAAGTGAATGATCTAATCTAGTTAAAAGGAATGAAATGAACAATCTCTTTCATGGTTATTTTTATTTATGATATGGTTATGGTCACCATGCTAATCAATGTAGACCTAGGGTTCCCTTAGAAAAGTCCAAATAAAGATGTCACAAGTGCATTCAACCCAAACATTATGCTAACACATGAAAATATGTTCCTCCAGAAATGAAAGAAGACAAAAAGAAGGTTGCAAAATTAGATGAACCTAAGAAGAAGTTGAATAAAATGTGGAAGAAAAAGGAAACATGCGTGGATAACTCTTATGTGGTACCAGAATCCTTTATTTTTCATATCATAGTAGTGTGAGTTTGAATCAAGTTCATCCTCTCACTAAAGTGGGGGCTAAATGTAGTATAGTAAAATGCTTACCCTTGCATTTTCACAATTGTTTGGGCCTGCCTTGCTATATTTGTCCTTCTTTATGGCTTAATTGGTCCTATTTTATGTCCACAAGCCCTATGAATGACATATTTTTCTTGTTAATCCTAGAATTCTCTAATGCATATCTGATCTCCTAATGACTTTGATTGGATTGTCCCTAATTTCTAGTTGGGACGAAAATTCCACTAAGGGCATATTTGTCCCCTGGAGGTCTTGGGACTCTAATTTTGAGGCATCTTTTTTGGGCCCCTTCTTGTTGTCTATGCCCAAAGTTTCATCACTTGGGACTAAGATGCCACCTAGAGCATCTTAGTCCTCCTTGAGTCATTTTCGAGATAAGATTTCAAATATTGACAAGATTTAACCTCATTTATTCATTGAATTCATATGTCAGCTTGGTGTGATATGATTGTTGGCTATTAAGCATAGACAAGTAGAAATATAAGGTTCATTCATTCATTTTTATCCTAAGCATTCATTAAATCATCCTAACAACTTGAGTATTCATTCCTAAGGAAAATTTATCAGATCAAGTGCATTCAAGAGTAATTCATCAAGCAATTGGAGCCATCATCAAGTTTCAAGAATCATGTCAAATATTTTTCTTGCATCATATGTGTTGTGCTAAATTTTTTATGTATGGTTTTGATCTAAGCATGCAAGAATTTCAAGATCCATGTCCATTGTAGTTATTACACACAAGTTTGTAGCCTTTGCAAGGGTTTGGTGAGTTGTATCATTTCATGTTGTTCATTCACCATTTCCTTCATCATTTCTATTTCACTTCAAGGTTTAATTACCAACAAGGGGTTTGACCAAGGAAAACCCCCATTCACTAACAATCAACAATTTTTTCCATCTTGTCCATTTAGGTTTACATATCTAGGTTGAAAACTTGAAGATTACTTGGAGTGAAAAGTTTTGAAAGTTACAAAGTTAAATTGAAAACTTGTAATCTTCAAGAATACTCACTTAGAGATCAGATCTGACTATTTCAAAACCTGAGATTAAAGAAGAAGCAATTGCAGATCCGAGAGCTCAAGATCACATTCATAGTTTTTAGAAATTCAGATTAGGACTAAGATGTGATTAAAGGTGTCTTAGTCCTCCAAGTGGAATTTTTGAAAGATTCTTTGATATTTTGTTCCGTTATCTAAAGATTTTATGTTCGCCTCGACAAATAACAGTAAGACTAAGAGAGGAGTAAATGTTTCTTAGTCCTCCAAGGCATATTTTAGTAGTCTTTTTACATTTCTAGAATCATATTGGCATCTCCAAGTTTCCCAGGTACACATAACCTAACTTGGATTTGTTCATTTTTAGTATTTTTAAGCTTCATTTAGCTCATTTTGAGACGTTTTCATATCATAGTGTGTTTTCAAGCATTACTTTTCCAAGCATTTTCTTGGTGGTGAACCCCTTTATTTGAAACAACACCCTCTCCTAAGCCCTCCTATTTGTGTATTGAATCACCTTGAGAAGTTGATAGTCAATCCTATTAGGGTTCTTATGACATATTTGAATGACCTAGATAGAATAGGAGGGAAGGGGCATCCTTTCTCTCTCCCATTTTATCTACTTTTAATTTTTGTGAACCCGACTTTGTTTGAGAATTCTTCCTTTTTTGTTTTGGATTCCTTTAGATTCCTAGATCTAGATTGCATTCATTGCATTGTGCATCTATGGTTTCTTGCATCTTGCATTAGTGAAAAATCATTTAGGGTTTCATATCTTTGCATTATTGAAAGTGCATATAGGTTACTGTTTTCCTTTCTTGCATCATTATATTTTACTTAAAAACTGAAAAGTGCATTATTCATCCTCTAAATTTCACTTAGAAACATTATTCTTGCATTGAAAATTGAAAAACTACATTTCAAATCTTTCATTCAATTGCTTGTTAGTCATTGGTTTTCTTTACATCTGCTTGCATAATTTTTTGTTTCCAAACATTAGGTCCTTGGGTAGACAACTTGAGAAATTTATTTTCAAGCCAAAACTTGTTGTTTCTATAAGAAAATTCATTGCTAGGACTAAAATTCCCTTCTTCACATCTTAGTCCCTCTCAGGTTTTCTGCTCAGAATCATCTCCCTATTGTTTGCTTCTTGTTTTAGCCTCTGGATCTAAAAGATCTCATCAAGAGGAATAAAATGCCCTTACTAGCATCTTATTCCCTATTGAGTTTGGCTCTCCATTTTTCAATGTTTGAAATTGTTTTTATATTTCTATGGGCTACTTTCAGTTTTTTGTTTTAGTTTCTAGAATCACTGTTATTCTAATTTATTTTATTCCAAGTGTATTTGAAAGCATAGGAGATTGTGTTCATTAATTTTTTTTTGGTTTATTCCTTGTATGATCTATGGTACTTGTTGTCCTATTTCTAATATTGTAGTTAGATGCAGTCTGAGACTCATCTCATCCCACAATAAAACACTCATTATGGATCTTGCATTGTCAAGCTCTCTTACATTTGGTATTGGCACTAGTTCAATAGGTACGGGCCATACCTTTTACACCTCCTTTGCCATTACTAGCTTACCTACAAGCATTATGCCAAGTGTTTAAATAATGGTTGTTCATATTAGTCAAGGAAACATAATGAAAATGCATGAAGACCTAGCCCATTTACAAGAGATTGTGAGTACTGAAAACATTTCCAACATTGTTATACCATAACTCATATCTTTAGAAAACATCTTCCCTCCACCACTAATGATGCTCTAACTTCAAAAAATGTGCAAGGAGGAAACCAAAATCCTCCCTCTTCAACCATAGCATCCATTCCCACCTACATAACTCCTCAAGTGACCCTAATAATGCAACCAACTAGTAATATACCTCCTACCTCGCCCATTTCCACTAGTGCTCCTTATACTTATGTGGTATCTAATATCATATCTCCTCCCACAAGTAATACATTCATTTTTCCTTCCAATACATACACACCATCACCATATTTACCTCCATCTCACACCATAAGAAATGATCCTATCATTAACCACCTTCTACAAAGCTTTTCATCCCTGTAATGCCAAGTTTCTACAATAAATCAAAATCAAAATAGTCCACCTTCATACTATTTAATGAGTAATCCTTATCCTTGGAGATATTGAGAACTATCATGCCACAAGGTATAGAGATCCCTATATTTGAGAAATATGGAGGAAAGGGAGATCCTACTAATCATGTTAATGTCTTTACCACTTTGTGTAGTGATTTTATCCTTGACAAAATTTTCCCTAAACTTTTTCCCTGATCCTTGGAAGACATGGCCTTAGATTGGTTTTATGCATTATTGAATAACTCAATTCATTCATTCAATAAACGTTTTGAGGCCTTTACTAACCAGTTTCAAGTGCACATGGTTCTCAAAATGACATTGGTTGATTTGATGAGATGCAAGCAAAATGAAGGTGAAAAGGTCACCAACTTTATTTCACGCTATTAGTTTCTTTATTCCCAAATTTGTGTGAAGGTTCTGGATTCTCATCTCCAAAAGATGTTCATATAAAAATTACACAACAAGATATGGGGAAATCTCACCATGATGAAATTTCCTTCCTTCATGCACCTACACACTGTCCTTAGAGATTACTAAAATGCTATAAGTGCAAGTGAACCAAAAACTACCCCTCCTCATCCTGAAAAGCCTGAAACTTAAAACCAAAAAACCTATCATCCTTTCAAAATCCAACATAAGAGTTTCCTTCAGCTAACTCTTAGCCTACCCAATCTATTGATACCCAAATAGCCACTATAAATAAGAGTAATCCTTATATATTTAGGGATCCACAAAGACAATTTACCCCCTTACCCAACACCCTTCACAATATCATGACCCAAATCTTAGCCAAAAACATGCTTATCTTTTCTATCGTCTGACCCCTTGATCCTAGCAAACCATTACCTCCAAGCTTTAGACACAATACCTATTGTGCTTATCACTAACAAAAAGGACATGACATAAAACATTGAAAGTGTCTTAAAAATCTTGTGCAAGACCCCATTGATTCCAATCCTATCCTAATTGGAGGTGTGAATGACAAAGGTAATAAGTCTATAGCTCATCCCAACCAAAACTTGGAAATATTTACAAATCCTATGCCCAACCATAATATTTCATTTGTTAAGGCTAGTGAAAATAAGTCTGATGTGGTGAATCTTGACATGGATGATGAATATATGAGCAATCAAGAATAAAATACTATGGATGATGATGAAAAATCCTATGGATACTAATGAACAAAGTACTCTTGGTACAATGATAGGAGTGGTTGAAATTGAGCCTCTTAAACAATAATCCATTCAAATTACATTCTCTTCAGAGGAAATAATTAAACATGCACTTGATGGTCCTCTTTACATGGCTGACAGAATAAATAATAAGCCCACTCCTAGAATTTTAATTGATCTCATCTATGGAAAGAATATGATCATAAAATAAATCTTATATGTGTACGAACTCACTCAAAATAGATATGATAAACCAAAATCATGGATGAAAATGCATGAAGGTTTTTCTTGTGCTACGATGGGCCTGATCACACACCCTTTACAAGTAGGACTAAATAAATAAAATGTATCATTCTCTATCATCTCTAATTCAGACCAATTTCTTATGAAGTTAGGCTACAAATGGCTTTGCTCCATGATGGTGATCCCATTTGTTGTCCATAAGTGCTTAAATTTTCCAATCGGAAATAAAATATTCACCATGAACCATAGTGGCTTTCAACCCTCGTGTTCTAATGGAAATTTCTCCTTAGATTATTTCTAGCTTGAGCCCATGGAGCCTATAAGACAACATGAAGAATTCATTTTCCTATCCTACCAAAAGTTCAAAACAAAATGAATTACTAGACTATCCCATGAAAAATTGGCTCCACCCATGCTTGAACCTCCACCACCTAAACACGATAGTCCTAAATCCCTTATAACAAACCAAGACCCATCCATAAAAACACCCTTACCTATTTTCTACAAGAGGCCTAAAGAAAACCAAACAAGTCTTGATTAGTCGCCTTAGGAAATTTATAAAGCCAAAGAGAAAGTGGTCAAACAACCTTCCATGTTTTCTTTTGTTCTTCCCTCATAAGAATAAAATGAACCTATGGTTGATTCACCTATTCCTACATAAAATTAAAATCATAGTAAAAGAATCACAATGCTAGAGAGTGTAGGCATAGACGTCGTGCTATTTCTCAAAAGATGAATAATGAGAACAACATTGAAAATAAACATCTGAACATAATAGAAGCAATAAATGATGAGACTAAATATCCAACACAACAAGGACTAGAACTTTCTATGGATATTATCATTCGTTCTCCTATTATGCTTAACTTGGATGATGATGAGGAAATAGTTAAAATCTATGAGGAAGTGCATAATGATTTGAACTTGTTATTTTCCTCATCTATGAGCTTAAACGATAACAACCATGATGATCCTCCTAAACCGAGTGATTCACCATGTGTTGAACCTAGTAATTCTCCTAGTATTGCACTTGATGTGATCCCTCTCGCTAGTAATTTTCAATCTTAATACACTTAACAAGCTTAGGATGAACATGACCTATTGGATAGTTGATCTGCATGTTCCTTACAAGTCTTTTTCTTTTTATTTTCCTTTCGCTTGCATGTCCGTATTGTGATCCCCTATGATGTTTTTTTTTTATATTTCTCTCTTTGGGTTCATTCCTCTATTTGTACCTTAATTATTCTTTATGTCATAAGATTTTCGCCTTTAATTTATATTTTCACTTTTGTTTTGTGTTTTCCTTTTGGGGATGATGTAAGGTGTCGAGACACCCTATGTCTCTTCCTTGTTGACCCAAAAGCTTTTTCTTTTCTTTTCACCTTTGTCTTGTTTTTTCCTTTTGGGGATGATTCTAGGTGTCTAGACACCCTATGTATCTTCCATGTTGATCCAAAATGATTTTCTTTGTTTTCAATCTCTTTGTGTCATTCTCCCAATTCTATGCGTATTTGGGAAATGATGACAATTTCAAGCTCTCTAATATCATAGAAAAGATAAATAATGACCCTAAACCCATAGATTCTTTATGTGTTTTTGGGGGGAAACCCTCTTTTCCGTTTTCTTTTCTATATTTTTCTACTTTAAAGTAATTTCTCATAGTATGGTGTTAGCAATTTATTTAAAGTGGGGGCGTACATTGGCATTATTTCAGCATGATTCCATTTGCATTTGTTTTTCCATGTTCCTTGGTGTGATTTTATTTCTTCATACGATGCATTTTCCTCTTTTTCATGACACTGGGAGAAATTTATTTGAAAAGTGTGACCTATCTCAGCATATTATATTCCCCTTAGTGGTGGTGTGATGCACTACATCCCCTAAGCGGTGAATCTTTTATCCTTTGACTAGTCCTATCTTGGAGACGTTAGCAATGATGTCCACTAAAAGTAAGACCTCACATGAAGTAAGAAAAATCCCTTTGAACATACTCTCTCTTTCTCATTGCATGCATTTTATTTTTTGTGTTATTAAAGTCATGGAGGTATGGCTTTGATATAGACCTCTTAGGGCTCACCTAGTGAAAACCTAGCTTCACTAGCCTATGTGAGCATACATTTTATTTTTGAACTTATTAATTTCATGGAGGAATGGCTTTGATATGGACCCTCTTGGGGCTCAGCTACTGAACACCTAGCTTCACTAACCTATGTGAGCGTGCATTTTTCATTTTTTCCTTATCATAGTCACGGGGGTATGAAATTGACATGGACCTCTATGGGCTCACCTAGTGGACAACTAGTTCCCACTAGCCTCGTGAGCATGTGTTTTGTTTTCATATTGGATAGTGCATTCCACTTGTAAATCATCTTCAAGCCTAGAGTCATTCCACCACATTGGACAGTCAGTTGAAGCTTGATTTGTTGCAGTTCGTTTCCTTTTTCCTATTTCTTGTATTTGATGGTGTATGTTTGTGATTTTATTTTGGCTTCATATATCATCTGCAAGCATGTTCCTTTGCTATCATCCTATCTTACTAAAATTTATACATTTCAACCCCTCTTAATTATGTGGTCAGTTACTTTAGTGTGAGTTTGAATCAAGTTCATCCTCTTGCTAAAGTGGAGGCTAAATGTAGTGTATTAAAATACATACCCTTGTGTTTTCACATTTCTTTGGGCCTGCCTTGCTTTATTAGTCAATAGGCTATTTTGTTTGAACTTTCAACTGGGAATTATATCAGCCCAGCCGTGAAATAGATTTTCCAGTGGCGGGGATTTTCTGGCCAGTAGAGACTTCACGAGGTCTTTTATGGTGATGTGGAGCCTCCTAATTACGTGGGTTGGCAGTGGTAGAGTTGGTGTCCTCAATATATAGAAGATGAATGGTGCGTGTTTTCTGGCGGGAGTGTTAATGCATTGTGTAGTTGTTGTATGTTGGAGGTGGAAGAAGTAACTGTGAGCGAACGAAGTAAATGCAATATTGAGTGTCACAGTGTGGGAAAGTATGTACTTTGATTAAGTTGTATTTTCAAAATAGGTATTATGTTGTTGGTTTGATAGCAGAATATTGTAAAACTTGTCTCTGGGGCTGATTTGATAGTAGACTATTGTAAAATCTGTCTCCATGGCTGGTTTGCTAGCAGACTATTATGGTATTGTCGAAATTGTTTTATGCTAGATTGAAATTTTTTGTTCTCTGGAATTTGTAAGTCCTTTTACATGAGTATTTTTGCATAGATGATTAATTTATTGTTCATGTATGTTTCTATCTTTCATGTTATAGCCATTTATGGAGAGATTTTAGTTATATCTTCTTTGTTCCATGAAAAAACAACGTTAGGGTTAGAATTTTTTGGCCGTTGCTTTATTGTTGTAGTTATCTCTATGCATTTGTATGGTAACTCATTTCATATGGGTATTTTGCATAGTTGATTAATTTATTGTTGATGTGTTCTTGTTATATGTTTTTATCCTTGTCGATATACCCATTTTTGGGGATTTCAAAGAGATTATCACTTTGTGTGGATAGAGAATTTGCATTTAAATATTTTTTCCTTTGTGAAAAAACATGGGCAGGGTTAGTAGTTTTTTTGTCGTTGGTTTATTGTTCTGGTTATTTTTGTGCACCTATATAGTAAGTCATTTCATATGGTTATTTTGTATAGATGATTAATTTATTTTTCATGTTTTCTTGTTATATGTTTGTATCTTTGGTGTTATACCCATTTTGGAGATTTGGAAGAGATTATCGTTCTTTATGGATGGAGAAATTATAGTTAAATCTTCTTTGTTTCATGAAAAAATATGGTTAGGGTTAGTAATTTTTTACATTGGTTTATTGTATCAGTTATCTTTGTGCATCTCTATCATTATATAGATTAACAATGGAGGAATTTGAGATTAATATAGGAGCAATTATTTTTTCCCTTGGATTATTGTTTTAGTTATCTTTGTGCATCTTTCGTTTATTGTTTGTAGTTATCTTTGTGCATATTTGGTTTTTTTTTGGCATGAAGCCCACATTAAATACAACTGGTAAAGCCAATTATTTGCAATAGAATCTGAAAAATCTATTCACGCTTAAACCTGACGAAAATCCCGTCCAAAAATTCAAAGAAACAAATTGAACAGATAAACTAGATATTAAAAAGAATGAAAATTAACACCCACCAAACTAATTTTATCTCCAACATGTTTGTGCTTTCATTCTAAACATCTCCATATGTGTATATGTGTATATATATACAATGCTACATGATTAATTGATAAATTTCGAGTTGTATTAGTTGGCACTAAAAATTCTACAATAATAGGGAAATTGTAAAAGAGCTATTACACAAAAAATCCTATTCACAGATGGTCTAATGAAAATGTCATCACAAACTTGAAGCAAATAAATGGAAGAGATAAAGGAAATATTAGAAAGTAGTGTTTAATGATGTAGCTGGAATTGTCAATGAAGCTTTTGGTGTTATAATCATTATTATTGGCTATTTTGTTTTGAAGTTTCCACCAATATTTTTGTCAGCCCAGTGTGAAATGGATTTTCCAGTGGCGGGGATTTTTCGGCTGACAAGGACTTCACCCGGGGTTTTTGTGGTGAAGTGGAGCTTCATAATTACGTGGGTTGGTGATGGTGGAGTTGGTGTCCTTGATATATTGAAGTTTAATGGTATGTTTTTTCACACATGACTGTTAATGCATTTTGTAGTTCTTGTATGATGGAAGTGGAAGAAGTAATTGCCGATGAATGAAGTAAATGCAATATTGAGTGTCACAGTGTGGGAAAGTATACTTTGATTAAGTTTTATTGTCACAATAGGGATTCTCGTGTTGGTTTGATAGTAGACAGTTGTAAAAATCATCTTCGTGGCTAGTTTGATAGCAGACTATTGTAAAATCCATATCCATGGATGGTTTGATAGGAGACTATTGTGGTATTATCGAAACCATTTTATGCTAGATTGGAAAGATTTTTGGTCTAGAATTTGTAAGTCCTTTTACATGATTATTTTTCATAGATAATTTAATGGAGAGGTTGTAGTTAAGTTTTTTTTCTTTCATGAAAAAAAATTGTTAGGGTTAGTAATTTTTTGGCTGTTGGTTTATTATTGTAGTTATCTATGTGCATCTGTATGGTAGGTCATTTCATATGGGTATTTTGCATAGGTGATTAATTTATTGTTGATGTCTTATTTTCATATGTTTCTATCCTTGTCATTATACCCATTTTTGGGGATTTCAAAGAGATTATCACTTTGTGTGGATACTGAAATTTTAGTTATATATTTTTCCTTTCCTAAAAAATCCTGGGTAGGGTTAGTAATTTTTTGGCCGTTGGTTTATTGTTCTGGTTATTTATGTGCATTTGTATGGTAATTCATTTCATATGGGTATTTTGTATAGATGAGTAATTTATTGTTCATGTTTTCTTGTTATAGGTTTGTATCTTTGGCTTTATACCCATTTTGGAGATTTCAAAGTGATTATCATTTTGTATGGATGGAGAAATTATAGTTAAATCTTCTTTGTTTTGTGAGAAAATATGGTTAGGGTTAGTAATTTTTTGGCTGTTTGTTTATTGTATCAGTTATTTTTGGGCATCTTTGTCGTTATACCGAGTAATAGGAGAAATTGTAGATTAATCTAGGAGTAGTTATTTTCTTACCTTTGGTTTATTGTTTTAGTTATCTATGTGCATCTTTCATTTATTGTTTGTAGTTATCTCTGTGCATCTTTGGTTTATTCTTTGGCATGAAGCCCACATTAAATACAACTAGAAAAGGAAATGAGTTGCAATAGCATCTACAAAATCTATTCACGCCTCGCCTAAAAAATCCCATCAAAAACTTGAAACAAATAAATTGAACAGATAAAAAAAATATTAGAAAGAATAACAATTAACACCCACAAAACTAATTTTATCTCCAACATGTTTGTTATTTAATTCTAACCCTCTCCATATGTATATATTTATATATAAATATATGTTTGTATATATATGTATATATATATATGTGTGTGTGTGTTTGTATGTGTGTATATGTATATATATATGTGTGTTTGTGAGTGTATATAATTCTATAGGCTTAATCGATAAAATTTGAGTTGCATTGGCTGGCACTAAAAATTATAAACAACTAGGGAGATTTTAAAAGAGCTATTGTAACATAGAATAAAATCTGGAATAAGATCATGCAACTAGAATAAATGATGTTAATCCTAATCTAACCAATATTAATCTAAATAAAACAACAAAGAAGGAATAAGCAAACATAATGAATAACTAAACAAATTACTTGAAAAAATCTCACCGAATATGCGTTCACTCCTTCAAATTATCTTGATTGCTCTTCTCCATTTTGTTGTTTCAGTATTGATGCAAGCATAACCTTGTTGAATGGCTAAGCAAAATATCGAAGATAAGTTTCTTCTCAAAAGTGTTTGTTTTTGGGAGGAGGAATAATGATAATGAAAGGTCATTTTATAGATTTTGGGTTTTCAAACGATTAGCTCAGATTGAAAGAGAGATCGACAGACGAGATTGATGAATGTCATGCAATGTGAGCTCTATGTCAGATAGAACATGAGTTAGAACATGATTCAAAAAAGACTGTAGGGTAAAGACTAAATTAGAACGTGAGTTAGAACAAGAGTTCAAGATTTTAATCTTCAGTTAAGAGTCTTCGAAAATATAAGAAATAGACTTTGAATGTCAAAGACAAAGTTAGAAGCTGAAGAATAAGAATTTGAATGCATACAAGAATTAATTAATTAAATAAAGATATTTAATTAATAAACACGTTCATGCACATGAGTTAAAAATAGTTAATTGATTACTTGTGATAGAGAGTCCTCTAGTAGAGACAATCATATGTTGAATCCAGAGATAACTAGAGAACTAAAAATAGATCTTGAGTCAGATGGTGAGTGAATGACTTAGATAAATGCGTGATAGAAGAATGTGACATAAATAATTAATAAATGAATTAAATAATAATTTAATTCAACATTCAAAAATGAAATATTTAATTAAATAAATAAAGATAATTTATTTAATTTGACTGTTGAAAGGATAAATTGAATAATTAAATAAAAAATATTTAATTATAGATAAAGGGGGTTAAATGAATAATTCAATAAAGATATTTAATTATAGTTGAAACATGATAAAGGGGGTAGTTAAATAATAAATTATATAATTAAGAAGGAAGAATTAATTAGTTAGCAACATAATTAAATAATTATGATTTATTTAATTAATCAAGTTGAATAAAGGGTCATAATGAACTAATGAATTAAGTAAAAAGGGGTATTTAATTAATAGAGGAAATATGTGTTAGAAAGGGTAATTAAATAATTAACATTATTTAATCATGACCATGGACTATAGAAAATTATGTCGAAAGTGGTGTTCGCAGGCCTACACCAATTTTCGGTGTCTAGAGCTATTACATGACAAATCCTATTCATGGTTGGTATGAAAAAAAATTTGTTAAAAACTTGAAACAAAGAAATGGAAGAGATAAAGGAAATATTAGAAAGTAGTGCCCAATGATGTAGCTAGAATTTTCAATGATGCTTGTGGGGTTATACTCATTATTACATGGTTATTTGTGTTTGTTCATGGGAGTGTTAATACATTTGGTTGTTGTTGTACGATGGGGGCGGGCAAAGTAAATGCAATAACGAGTGTTGCAGTGTGTGAAAGTATACTTTGATTAAGCTATATTATTGAAACAAGCATTGTGGTGTTGGTTTCATAGTAGATTGGAGGATTTTATAACTGTTGTTCTCCGCAATCTGTAAGCTATTCCACATGGGTGTTTTGTATAAATGATTTATTTATTATTGATGTTAATACTCCTATTCTTCAAAATATCTAAGTCATTTTACATGGGTGTTTGCATTGTGGTGTTGGTTTCAGAGCATATTGGAAGGTTTTAAAACTGTTGTTCTTCATAATTTGTAAGGCATTTTACATGGGTGTTTTGCATAAATGGTTTATTTATTGTTTATGTTAAAATTGTTGTTCTTCAGAATCTGCAAGTCAATTGAGATGGGTGTTACAATGTGGAAAAGTATACTCTGAAAAGTGCAAAAAAATAAATATAAAGTTGAACAGATAAAAGAGATTTTAGAATAACAGGTAAAAACAACCAAAGTATTTTTTTCTCTATGTTTATATAGATATATTTTCAACTTGTTAAATCAATTATGTAAACCCAGTTCTTTATGAGAATGCCTATTTTCTTTAGGCTATGACAAAAATTATATGATGCAACAATCTCTAGAAAATGCGTATAATGCATGGGTGTTTTGTATAAATGATTTATTTATTGTTGATGTTAAAATTGTTGTTCTTCAGAATCTCAAACTCATTTTACATGGGTATTTGAATTATGGTGTTGGTTTCATAGAAGATTGGAAGGTTTTAGAACTATTGTTCTATGTAATCTATAAGGTGTTTTACATGGGTGTTTTGTATAAATGGTTTATTTATTATTTATGTTAAAACTATTGTTCTTGAAAATTTTTAAGTCATTTGAGATGGTTGTTGCAATGTGGGAAAGTATACTCTGAAAAGTGCCAGAAAATAAATATAAAGTTGAAACAATAAAGGATCTTTTAGAATAACAGATAAAAAACACCAAAGTATTTTTTTATCCACGTTTATACAGATATATTTTAAACTTGTGAAATCAATTATATAAACCCAATTCTTTATGAGAATGCCTATTTTATTTAGGCTATGACAACAATTATATGATGCAACAATCTTTGGAAAATGTGTATAATGTAACAGGCTTAATTGTAAATTCGATCTACATTGATTGGAATTAAATATTATACACAAGTCATTTGTGTGAAATACCCATCTAAGGTGTGTTTATGTAGGTGGTTTAGCTTGTTAACTATGTGGGATGGCAGTATCTTATATGAATATGTTTCATTATGTTATTTTACCCTCGTTTATTTCATGTTCCCTTCAACAAAGCACTCTTCATGATATTCTTTTTTTCATTCCTCCGTAACAGATTGTTGATTATTGTAACTTTCCTCTTCTATTTTGCATATCTAAAAGTTCTATTTAATATTTTTTTGAGAGGATCTGTGATTTTCCTCTGATACTTATGTTTTTTCATAATAGGTTTTTTCCAATTTTGATTTTCCTATTGTATCAATATGTTTCATGGTATTTTTTTTCTCTACTGTTTGAACTTCCCGTTAACAAAGAGTTCTTCCTGATATTCTTATTTCTAGTTCTCCATACCAAAATGCTCATTATCGTACTCTACCTATTGTATTCTCCATATTATAATACTCTATTTAATGTGGGTTTCAAAACATCTCTCATTCCCAAATAGCGAAATTGTAAAACAACTATTAGAAAAACAGTTGAGATTCATTAGTAGCACTCAACATGTTTCATCCAAAAGGATGGTATTATTTTTTTCTCAACTATTTGAACTTACTGTTAGCAAAGTGTTCTTCATGGTATTCTTATTTTGACTTCCCCCTGCCGAGTTGTTCATTACCATAGTGTGCTTGCTCTATTCTGCATGTTTTAGCATTCTTTTTAATGTGGGTTTTGAAACACCTCTTATTTTCCTTGGATTGAAGTGTTTTTCTAATAGGTCTATCAATGTCTAGATATCATGTAGCAGAAATTTTCTTTGTACTAGGGATTCTATCATTGTCTACACAAGGGGTAATAGAAAATTCTATATGATAGTTGGTTTCTCGATTGAAAATACAAGCTACATTATTTCCCAATAGAAATTATAGGCAAAATATGGATGGAACTCTATCAGCTCAGCTATTAATTGTATTTGTCTTTGTCGGTGATGTCTCGACTGGTGGTTGCTAGGTAAGATTTTGTGGTGGTGATGTCGATCTTGGTGGTTGCATGGGTTGGTGGTGGTGGAGTTGGTGCTTTTTTCAGACAAACCTTGAGTTGATAGTACTGAAATGCTAAGAATCCAACATTTAACTGGTCAATGTGTGTACAATATTGATGGTAACAAAATGGTTCTCTTGACAGCACAACTGAATCTATATATTTTTCTTGCATATTTTGGACTATTCTTTCCCATATTGCAACATTGAATATTGCATTTACTTTCTAGTATGGTAGATTGTAGGGTTTCAAAACTTTTATTCCCCAAAATTTTTAGGTTGTTTCACATGGGTGTTTTGAATAAGTGATATATATATATACATATATATATGCATATATTGTAAATTTAAGCTTCATTGTTTTGCACTAAATATTAGAGATAAATAGGAAAATTGTAAAAGAGCTACTACCAAAAACACTAAAGAAATGCATATGTTTGATTCTTAATGATTATCTTGTAGAGAAGGGGGATTCACTACTTCGAGTTCTCTTCAATCAGAGAGCCTTACAAAGTGAACTGCCCTAAACTACCTCAAAGAACAACAATGAGAGTTCTAGGACCAAAAAGAGAGAATCACAGAGATTCTCTAGATAAACTAACAAGCTCTCATACAAAGGATGTCACCATAGAATGTGAAAGATAGCACAACGCGCTGGCATCCCCGAGGTGCGCTAGCATCTTGTATAGACTAGAACAAAAGAATGTTACAGAAAATAGAAAATTGAATGCTTCTACTCTAATTTCTAAGAACTGCTAGAAGGTAAGGAAATGACAGAAAGCGGTAAAGCTAAGATGGACTAAAATAGAAGTGATAAAGATAAGGAGAAAAAAGGAAAGAAAATACTTACAACCGTGTGAATTATGAAGCTTCCAACTCGTGAATGTATTCAATACCTACACACAAGAGAGAGAAAATGTTGGGGATGTAGAGGGGTTTTCCTTAGTAAAACCCTTTTTTTGGTGTTCCCACCTCCATAGACAACTAGATAGATAGAGAGAAATGTAGGAAATGAAGTAAACACAAAAGAAGTAAAAAAATAGTGTTATTCTACTCAACCAAATAATAGAGGAGAAGAGTGAAAGCTTACCACCTTTGCCCAAAGTGCTCAAGGCTAGTGGGGGAGAAATGAGAGGAACTCAAGCCTTTGTTGTCTTGGTGTTTTGTTCCATAATTTCTCTACTGAAGTGATGGAGTGTTGATGTTGTTGTTGTGAAGTGTAAAGTGTTTGAAGAGATTGTGGAAGAACTCAAAGAGTCTTAAGGAGGTGAAGAGAGAGCTCAAAAGGATGGAGAGGTACCAAGATGAAAATGGAAGGAATGAATAGTGAATATGAAGGAAAGAGGGAAGAAAATGACCATATTCGGGCTGGTATGTCGAAGAGAGTGTTACAAGTCAACTCCCAGTGGGAATGGTAACTCCTCTAGAGGCTCCAAATGCAGGAATATATTAGGGATGTAAGCGCACAGTGTGAACGTCTACGTGTCACGTGGATCTCTTCGTGTCACATGGGCATCTCTGATAGTTATTCCTCTATCGACGTACAAGACGAGTTCCAAATGGAATGAAGCCTCTGAAGTTGGTTTTCTAAAGTGAGGAAAGGTAAAAGGGGAATTTTCTCAAGGGGTGGAAATTCGCTCCTATACATTTTTCCCCCACTTTAGCGAGCATAAAAACTAGTGAGTGCTTCGGTAAAGTAGATCAAAGAAGTAGAAGGGTTAGAAATGTATACCTAAACCATCAAGGAAGCAGACCACGATCTGGCGAGCCCGAGAGCGCAAGACAAGGAAAGGACTTCATAACTCTACATAACTATGAAGCTGGAGAAAGGAAATTCATGTACTCGGGATGAAGAAGATGTAGATCTTTGATCCAGTATATACAAGAACAAATGAATGTAAGAGTGATAAAAGAAAAACCCGTTTCGGAGTAGAACCCATATCACAGAGTAAAAGTGATAAAAGAAAAACCCACTTCAGAGTAGAGCCCGTATCATAGAGTAAAAGTGATGAAAGAAAAACCTGCTTCAAATTAGAACCTGCATCACAGAGTAAAAGTGATAAACATAAAACCCACTTTAGAGTAGAGCCCGTATCATGGGTATGTGCAGGATCATGATGGGCCAAAACGTGGCGATATGTAATTGGTATGATGGCCCAGGTGGCTGACAACTTGTTTTTACCTAAATTTGATGAAACAAAAATGGTTTTTAAAGATGATTCTCAAATTTCCATCAATATAAATTATTATTTACTTTGAATTTAATAAATAATTATTATTCATTCTTTATTTGAATTACGACTAAAGTCCTAATTGATAGGTTGATTGAAAAACATCTATAAATTTCAAACAGTATCACATTTTTTGAATCTGAAACATGCATCACATTCTCTGCTTCACATACTATTAGATTAAACAACTAAAATTTTAATTTCATGGATTTTTTACCAAGTTAAGGTTGTCAAACATACACGTTTTTATATTTTTTAAAGTTGTAATAAAAAATTCATAATTAATTATTTGCTTTGAAAAAAAATACAAAAAAATATGCATCACATTCGGACATGAGTGCTCTACTTATATCTAAAATATTATAAGAAAATATTATCATTTTATTATCGTTAGTGTAGTCAGAAAAACACCTACTTCTTATTTTTTCCATGAAATTTAAGTACTATTGCATTGAAATTTAAAATTTCACCAAATTGATTTTTTAATTTTTTTAAATAAACCTAATAGTTTATAAACTACATTCAGTTTTCTATAGATTCTATTTTTCCATATTTTTGAAATAATACAGATAACTTATTCAAATTTTTATGTCAAGTTTCCTAACTCTGATTTTTTGAATTTTCATCGCCACTTAAGGGCATGTTTTTTCCATGATGATCCTGCACATACCCTCATAGAGTAAAACTTCTAAAATAAATCCTTGCTCGAGGAGGAAAACTTGTATCATCAAGTAAAAGTGATAAAAGAAATCCCCGCTGGAGGAGGAAAACCCGTACCACCGAGTAGAAGTGATAAAAGCAATCCCCACTCAAGGAAGAAAACCCATACCACTGAGTAGAATTGATAAATGAAATCCTCACTCGAGGAGGAGAACTTGTACCACTGATTAAAATTTATAAAATCAATCCCCACTCAAGGAGGAAAACTCGTATCACAAGGTAAAAGTCATAAAAGAAATCCCCTTTTGAGGAGGAAAAATTGTACCACTGAGTAGAAGTGATAAAAGCAATCCCCACTCAAGGAGGAAAACTTATATCACAAGGGAAAAGTGATAAAAGAAATCCCCACTCAAGGAGGAAAACTCATATCACCGAGCAGACATTCACACAAACCATCGTTAAGATGGAAGACTTTCGAAGGGCTCCCTCAGGAACCCTTCAAAATGAAGAGGGGTCCACTTAAGGGACATGCTGTTTGAAAAGTGAGGTCTGTTTGGGCTACCCCCAAGCTAGACATAAGAATGTGAAATAGGGCTAGTCAGCCTACCCCTATACTAGATGCCATATAACTCATTCAAGAGAAAATATTTCAAAGGGGATCCACCGAGAACTCTTCAAAAGAGAAAATGGGTCCACTCAAGGGACATTAAGATTAAAAGATAACAAAGAGAGGGGGTCCTTAAGAAGGACACACATCTCCAAAACAAGTTATCACTACCCCCAACATAAAGGGGAGGAGAACAATACAAGATAAATAGAATAGGATAGAGGTAAACCTCGATACCACTCGTTATGTGAAGAAGAGGTAGGTGCATCAATAAATAAATGAGTGATGGCACCTGAATCAAGAAGTTGTATTTTAGCCTTGAAGCCTTACATTTTCTAGTGGAATGGCTAGGCACTCGATGGTATGCATAAAAATAATTTTTTTCATTATCATTCTTATGAGATTTCTTACGTGTAGGAGAAGGAAGAGTAATCAAGCAGTTTTTAAGAAGCCACAACAAAATATGCTCTTGCTTAGATAAAGGATGCAGAGCAGGAAGTAATCCTTTTTCTTGCAAAGAAAAGTTTGAATTCTCATAAGAAGGAGATACAAAGATAGAAGACAAAGGAGGATAGACCAATCTACGAGAACGAGGTTGAGTAGACATCATGTCAACATTCAACCATGGATTTTCTCAGATTGTTTATTCGAGCAACCAAGCCCCAAGTTGCGCTTACGAGGCACAAATTCTATAGGGACCTTTATGCCTTGTTCATTACACCCACAGCCTTTATGCTCATAGCCATACTTAGAGATGAGCTTAAATTTAAGGCCGTAATGTGTTTGCAAATTACGAGAAGAAGGGGGATCCTCATAGAGAGCATTATTCCAGCAAGGGAGAACATGCTCTTCTATGGGATCATCATCATCCTTCTTGATAGGACTACCATCATTATGTTCCTTAGAATAAGTGTAATCATCTTTCGTAGTGGGTGTGAATGAGGTTGTTGAAAGGTCTAAGTAGATCAAGTCCACTTAATATTATTCAATGAAGGAATATGTAAAGTCTGAAGGACCCCAATCATCACCAAGACATGCATTCCTTTGGGAAGAGGTAGAAGGAGCAAACATAAAATTTTTTACTTCAGAAGGATCTTCTTTAGGGACATCTATCTCAAGAGTATCCTTCGTAGTAGGTACTTCTGGAGTAAACATCGACACATTGGAAGACACTGAAGGAATAAGAGTAGGCACAATCAGAGCATGACCAAAAGCTACCATCTCACATAATCATATAGCATCAGAGTCAGCCTTGACTGTGACTACTTTGTTGTTAGCAATAAACTTAATATACCTATGCAAGGTAGACGGGACTACACCCATAGCATGAATCCATGGTCTAACAAGAAAAAGGTTGTAAGCTAACTTCTCTGACATAACATATACAAGGATAGGTACAGTAACGAGTCCAAGCTGCAAATTTAATACTATCGTACCTAGAGATTTTCACCCAACATTATCAATATTAATCTTAGGCAATAGATCAATGCTACATATGTTGAGCGTCAAACCAACATCAATGAGAGTATGTCTAATTCCAATCTTATTAATGTTGACTATAATAATTAGAGGATCTACTTGCTTTTGTACTTCTAGAGGTGAGAGTTCCTATGGATAGAATTTTATATTTGGTGAGTCCACATGAATATAAGCTATCAACACATCAACATCTACTAGCCTAACAGAAGAAGGCAAGAGGATATTTTGCAAGTCTTCTTGAAGCATACCTTGATAAACTCGAGTAGACTGAAGAAAATCCCACAGTGAGATCTTAGCTGGAGTAGCTTAAGGTTTCTCAACAAGATCATAATCACTAGGTGCTTTAGTCATTGGTTTAGATGCTTGAAGAAGGCTTAGTTTTTTATTCATTTTAGTATCACGGTGAAGCCACAATAGTGGTTTACAATTCAAGTGAGGAAGGAGAACTCACAAAAAATGAATACATGGAAAAAAACTTGATTTTAGGGGTTCGTACAAACCTACTATTTCGAGCGAACCCAACCCATAAAGGGTTCGTTCGAACAGGGGTTCGATTGAACCCTTTTAATTCTTTCTTTCCCAAAAACCCAACAAAATCCCTTATGGAAGGGTGGTTCGCTCGATCCCTTAGGTGTTCATACGAACCCCCCTTATTCCTCATCCCCCCTCTAGGACACATAAAAAACCTAAATTTTGGCACTTTGAAGCTCGGGTTGAGGATGAAAATGGAGGAATCTTCACAAACCCAACTAGAATTAGCTAGTCCTCAAAACGAGTTATCAAAGGAATATAATTTTAATATGTTTTGGTTTTATTATGTATTTGTTTTTTCATTTTTATTAAACATAGGTTTTTCATCGAAAATGAAGGTCTTTATTCTGCACATATGGAAAAATTTCAGATTATTAAAAAACAATTTGAAAAATATGAGTGCACCATATATTGAAGTCCTTGACCCAAAAAAAAAAATTGAGTTTCGATATATACAAAAAAAGTTACATGTTATACGGTCATGCTATGTCTGAATTGTAATTGGTTTGACTTCAAAACTTGATTAAAGAAAAAATATTCAATAAAAAACTATCTAACCAAGTGGATGCACTACATATCGCAGTTACAAATCTAAATTCGAAAGAATTATAATTCTATCCTTCATTAAAAAAGGTTATGTGTTATATGGTGTGCGTCACTTTCTAAAAATGTTGTTTTTTGCAAAAAAACCAGTTTCTGTGGGAGATGGAAAAATAAGTGCAATCTGATTCCAAAAATTTCAAAAATGTATTTTTAGAATCTATAGACAAAATGTGACGAGACTCTAGTTTTCATCATGTTCAAATTGCTCACGGTTTAGCCACTATAGGTGCCCGAATGTGAAGTTTTAGTTAAAACTAGTGAATGTATTCAATGCCTACATATACCCTATAAATGTATGCATACTGTATAAATGTATGTATATATATATGCGTACTTGTGAATGTATGCATATTGTATAAATGTATGTATATATATATATGCATATTGTATAAATGTATATATATTTATATATTTATGTATATATGTATATATGTGTATATGTGTATATATGTATATATGTATATATATACATATTTATATATATGTGTACACTATAAAATGTGTGAGAAAATATATTGATTAGGTTTCATTGTTGAAAGAGACATTGCAGTATTGGTTTGATAGTAGATTACTATAAAAATTATTGCCTCCATATTTCATCCAAGTGCCCCATAAAAAATTGTTCTTCATTATAGTCTTTCCCCAATACCCTTGTGATTGATTGTTTATTGTTGTATTTTTCATGGGAATCATAGGTTAATGATTAATATTTCAGAACCCATATACAACATATTCATACAAGTCAAGTAGTCTATGTGAAAGTTAGCTTGTGAATTGAAGATTTGAGTTGTATCCTTTGGTAGTATGCCCACATTAAAAACAACTTGTAAAACTTATGAATTTATAATTGACAAGGAAACCATTATATAGAATGGTTTTCTTCTACCAATATCTTTCATGATATTTTGTTTCCCTCATCTGTTTCATTACCAATATGTTTCATGATATTATTTTCCACTCATGAGTTTGAAGTTTCTTGTGATACATTATTCTATGGTTCTTGTAACAAGGATTGTTTCCAACTTTTACAATTCTAAACAAAAATTCATGGTCATTTTGTTTGGATGGAACATGTTATATTCTTCTATCAATATGTTTCATAATGTTATTTTTATTTAACTATTTCAAGTTTGTGATAACAAAGTGCTCTTCATGATATTGATTTTTCAGTTCCTAATAGCAAGCTAATCATTACCTTACTTTACCTTTTTCATATACTCCATATTTTAAAGTTGACTTTTCCATCATATCTTATGTTCCTATTCATACAAGCCAAGCAGTCTTTAAAACAATTGGCTTGTCAATTAAAATTTTGACCTACATTATTTGCTCGTAAACCCACATTAAATAGAACTTGTAAACAACGGGTCCCAATAATTTGTGTGAAATGGTTGTAAGGTGACAACGTTAATTGGAAATTCGAGCTACATTGCTTGGTGCTCAACATTATAGAAAAATAGAAAAGACTTGCCTCGGGTTTTTAATGATGATGTGGAGCTTACCTCTTCATCAAAGTGTGTTCCTAAATGTTTCTTAGTGGTCAATAAGGAGTGCAAAGAAATTATGAATTTAGAATTTAGAAGGAATTTTTTATATAGATTGGTTGTCTTCTATCAATTTTTTTCATGGTATTCTTTTTCCCTCATGCATAAAAAAATATTCTATTGTTCAAGTGTTAGAATGATTGTTTTCAATTTTTAAAATTATGAAATCTTTACCATGGTTGTTTTTTTTTGATGCAACATGTTGTATCTCTTGTATCAATATGTTCCATGATCGTTTTTTTTACTGAAGTGTTTGAAGTTTTTGATAACAAAGTGTTCTTCAAAAGAAAGTATTTAATGCCTTGGTTCAACTCTTGTAAACGGTCAAATTATGTAGGATGCTACAAAGTGAAACCATAATGTTCATTTGTACCTTTAGGATGGTTGTAAATTTTACATAGATAGATATATATACACACATATATATGTATTCAATTCCTTGTTTTATATTGAAAAATGTGCATATAGGCACATATATATCCATGTATATAGATGAAGACCATTGTGCCTTGCTTGAAAATCCAATAGTAATTTATATATTCACATGTATATTGAAATAGATTTGTATGGTTTCCTTATTTGTATTTATGTAGAATTTCATTTAGAAAAAGTAGAAAATACCAAAGGACCACAATTCCTCTTTCGACAGTGCAACTTAATCGCTATATTTTATGACATATTTTGGAGTATAATTTCCCATACTGCAACATTGAATATTGCATTGTCTTCCTACAGTGCTATGGTGCACTAGATCCATCATGCATTACCCTCATGTGAACAAACACTTACCATTCTGCTTCTATTTATCGAGGCAACCAACTCCACCACCAACAATCCATGTAATTAGAAAACTCGATGTTGTTATAAACAACTGCTAGAACCACCCCCCCCCCCCCAAAGTACATATGGATATATATTTTGTTATATGTGTTTTTTTAAATGTGTGAAAAAAGGGAAAATTCAATGCATATATACTTAATCATTTTCATTATGGTTGTTGTATATTCCACTGTTTTCATTAAAAGGGATGAAGGTAGAAAAAAAAAGTATTACAAAAACACTTAAGAATGATACATAGATCACAAATTATCGAATATCCATACTAAACATATTCATACAAGACAAGCATTATGTGTAAGATTTGGATCATCAATTCAACATTCCATCTAGAATATTTGACACCAAATGCACATTAAATAGTACTTATAAAGCCAATGAGTACTAATAACCTATTCTTGACTATGTGGTTGGTTTTAAAGCAACTTAAAGGGTTTTAAACTATTTTTTTTGTAATTTGCGTGTTATTTTACATGCCTATTTTCTATAATTGTTTTATTTATTATTTATTTTAAAACGGATGCCATGCATAATCTATAATCCATTTTACATGGTTGTTGTAATGGAAATTAGTAAAAATGGTTGGTAGATTATCAATACTTCTAACTTGTCTACTAATTGGCATTGTATGTTGTAATACATTGATTTTTTTTTTTATTGTGAAATAGAGGTGCCAACCAGTCAACTATAATTGCAACCTTGCCTCCCTCTAAAATATTCCATAACTATTTCTATAGGATCAAGCTTTGTGGATGGGCCTCTAAAGCCCCCAAAATAAATTTGGTGGTTGATTTGTAGACACCTCCCACATGTCTCACTATGAAGTCTAGTTCTGAGGGTGCCAACCATCATCCTCCAGATCCTAATTTGTAAGTTTATATTTCCTTTCCCTTATTCCTGGTGCAAATTTTTTGTTATTTTTTTCTTTCTCTTGTAATAAGTTTGAACATTTCTTGGAAGTTTCTTTGCTTTTAGGATGCTCAAATACAAAAAGATACACTCCATATGGTTTTCTATTTATGTTTCCAATTTTATTGGCCTTTAGATGTATACACATATGGTTGGCCCTAGTAAAACATATAGATGTGGAAGTACATATGCATTGATGTTTTAGAACACATTAGAATATCCTTTTGCATCTTTTTGTTTTACTTACTCATTATATCCATTTGGCGTAATGATGTGAATTTTCATTGATCGAACTTGTATTGGTAGTCTCCAAAGAAACAACCAACTTTGAATTTATTTTCAATCCATTCAATCAATTTTGGGGATGTCGTAACCTCTTCGGTCCTTCAATTTATGTCCTTCAAAACATTTGGTCGTGATGAAGGGCAGGTTGAGCGATACAAGGTTGTTTTGTCTAATGGACACCATATGAAAACAAGAACCCTTCCTTCCAAATGCAATGTTTTTTTATTTTTAGGTGCCTCGAAAATAGGGTCCCTTGTATGTTAAAACAACTATTTCTATAGGAATGTCCAAGATTCAAGGTGGGTTGTGTTGTTTGTTGCTTATTTTTAAAAATTCTCTTCCCGTTCTATATCTACTTAATATAATGTGTCCAATATATTATTTTCCTTCTTCTCCAGGGCCTTAATCATATTCAACTTAGTTGTGATTAAGTCTAATTGTCAAATAATTGGCACCCCTAGGTATCTGTTCAAGCAACAAGAAGATAAAATTTTGGGACTAGACTTGTCTTCTCCTTCTAAATGAACCCCTAGATTCGGTTTGCAGTTGTCCCCTAAAAAAAAGGTAGCTCTCCAAATGTTAGCCTTGTTAAAGATTTGAACATTTATCAAAATGTGTGGACACTGAAATTTCATGTAACACATATTAGAGAGATGTACCATTTCTAGAAACAAAGAGGTGAAGGGAAATTTTTTATTTTTGACATTATAGATAGTGAGGGAACATAAATATGTGTCACTTCTTTTGATGATATTACTAAACTACATTATGGTCTAGTTGAGGTTGGTGCAACTTATTTAATATCAAGAGGATCTGTGAAGGAAGAAAATAAAAATTTCAATATATTAAATAGTAACCTTGAAGTTATTTTAGATGAAAATGAACAATAAAACGGTGTGCAGATCAAATTCCCATGCCAAAAAAAATGTCTGAATTTGTGCCAGTTAGTGACATAAATAATTATAGTGATAATATCTTGGTTGATATTATTGGAATTGTAGTTCATGTTGGGTACATATCAACTCTTCATAGGAAAAATGGATTTGAAACAATCTCGAGAACTATTTAACTATATGATATCTCTCCTTTCACTGAAGTTAATTTGTGGGGCCCAAGTTGGCAAGAAAAAGGTGATTCCTTGGAGTGGATATAGCTTTCTGGTGATATATTCATAATTGTTATGCGGGGTGGTCGTGTATGCTAATTTAATGGTAAAGTTATCAACACATCAAAAACAACAATCCTTGAGATTAACCCTTCTATTCCTGAGGCAAACACTATTAGATCTAGGGGTCCAATCAAAGTAGAACAAATGGTTTCATCTTCTTCTACACCTCATAGGTTGCATCCTTCAAATGATAGGGTTACTATTACATTCATCTTGAACAACTTCCCTTGTTTGCTAGAAACTATTGAAGCCATTTTTAAAGCAAGCATTCAAATTGCAAAAACAAAGGATTTTTGTTATCCTACTTTCCCTTTATTGGTTAATTGAAAATAATGCACTTGGCCCCATGTTGATGTTTGGTTTTATGATCGTTGCCAGATGAAAATTGAGGAATGCAAATTTTGCTACCTTCTATAGTTAAAGCTACAAGAGTATTCAGGTAGCCTTTGGTGTATTTCTTTTGATGAAGTTGCCACTAGTTTACTATAAATTATAGCCAAATACCTCTACATGTTGCAGAATAGCTTTGAGTCTATGAAAAATCATGTTTTTATTATTAAAGGCCTTCTTTGTAAACCATACATCTTTATTGTCTTTATCAAAACAAAGGCTTAAAATTATGTGGAATGACTTAAGACAACTATAGTGAAAGAAAAAAAACTTGATTTCAAAGTAGAGTGTAAACTGTTGCTTTTAGACATTGCAAACATATCTACCAATACTCTAGAAAAAGTATCTAATAGCGAGCCTTCATTTTGACTATTGTTTTGGACTTCTATATTTTCTCATGCTCTTTCATTTTCAATGCTCACTATACGATGTTAAGAATTTTTTTTTACAAATATGAACATAATTTATTGCTATATTTGTATATTCATTGACCTCCCATCCTTTTGATTTTACCATGATGTCCAGATTTGTTTTATTCTGCATTGTCACTATGATTCTTGATTCTTGCTATATGGTCGAATTTTTAATTATTTTATGCACACTCTAAATTCATTTCTTTTGTTTATAATTATTGAATAACAATATTATCTTCAATGGAAAACATATAACAATAGTTAAGTACTAAAAATAGTAAATGGAGAAATCTGTATAGTTGTTGTATATATATTTTCATATATTGGAATGTTCAAACTATGTTATTTCTATTGTGATCATGCATACATATACATTTATATCCATGTGGATAGATATATATATTTTATATATGTTTTTGCGTTATTTATTTCACCATCATAACTAATATTCAAACACCAAAAACAAAGAAAATAGATAACATAAAAGTAATAAATAATCTACTGCCATATAGGCACTAGGATCAATATGAAATGCCTCGAATTATGGACTAGTTTTTAATTGAATATTATTAATTAAATATATCACTAATAACTCTTAAAGAGAGGAAAATTGTTTAATATTCCATATTTTTCATAAATATTATTTAATCCACAACTTCAAGTCTGCGATGTATTTCTATGCATATGTATCCTAAAATAGTTAAATAGTAATCTACCAATTGATTGATTACCCAAAAGGAAAAAGGTCAAATATAGATGTGCATATAGGTCTAATGAATATTAAATTAAGACAGAGGTAAAATTATATCGTGAATGAAGCAATCTATATAATAATTCGCTTCTCGATTCTAAATTGAAGCTACATTATTTGGCACTACATATTATAGACAAATAGGAAAACTGTAAAAGAGCTACTAAAAAGATATTTTCTATGTAACACTTACCCGGTCCATTATAAGCTCATTATTTTTTTGCAATTCTTATTCACCAATGGGAAACATTTAGGAACATCCTTTATTGAAAAGTTAAGCTTCATGTTGTCATTAAGAAACCCAAGAAATTCTTCTTTATTTATCTATAATATTTAGTGTCAAGTACATCGAGAATAGAAAAGTACATAAATATTGCTAACCCTAGCAATATTTTTCTGATAGAACAAAGAAGATTTAACTGCAATTGTTCATATGATAATGAGTATAATGCCAATAATGCACAAAAATAGCTACAAGTAATAAACAAAGGGCTAAAAGTATATGTATATGTATATGTATATGTATATGTCTATGTATGTGTATGTGTATGTAAATGTGTATGTATATGTATATATATGTAGATGTATAATGTTGATCTATAGAATCCTCTTTTGAGCATTCTACTATTTTGCTCTTCCCCTAAATTTCTTTAAAAAACATATAGTCTTTGGTACATTACATGTTTTTCTTAGTATATTATAAGACTCCATGCAATTTGTGAGGTCGTTCTCAAGCCTATTCACAAAAGCAGTTGAGTTTCTTGAGCACAAGGGTTGGCAGTAGTGGGGTCGGTTTCCTCATTCAACAGGTACAAAATGGTGAAAGACTACCATGCACCTTTATTGGGTGGCATATTGGATGGTTTAACAAGTGTTGTATTCTACAATCTACACTGTGTTGTCCCTCCTACTATTGCTATAAGTTGTTTTCAAACCATCTTTCTCACCATTCCATAGACATCTAACCACTAATATGTATTTTGATAGACTGAAATAAAATGTTACTTTGCATCTATATGATGTTCACCTTCAAAAAATAATAGAAGGGCAAGGAGATACAAAGCCCGTCTATGGAACTATCCACACGTAAAAGATACCCACAAATTTAACCATAACCAAGGTTTGTTTTATAAATTTATATTTTTCTGATTTATACATTCACCCCTTTTCTTCTTGCAGGGCTACATATGGTCTAGTACATACCAAAGTTATAGATTAGGCCTCTTTGTTTCTACAAGGCTAGATAAGTTCTAGTACATACCAGCATCATTTATGTTTAAAAATTTATTTGTATGTATGTTGTATGCTTTGAAGCAAAACCTTTCGTATTTCTTTGATGTCTTCCTCTTAATGAAATTTGTGTATTTCCTCTATGGGATTCATTTTTCAGTCAAACAAGACCTCTTGTATATTCTTATTTTCCTATATATATCTACATTACAAACAAATTCAATCTTTCCCAATTCTTTATCAGTATTCTATTTTAAAAAAAAATTATTGCATCACAAAAGGAACTAGGAAAATAAATCTTTATATTGCAACACACAACTTTTTTAGCAGCTTTGTCATTGTGTGATATATGATGGAACTACATAAAAGTTTCCATTAGTGTTTCATGCTTTGCCTGGTTCATAGTTTTCCACAAGCCGATGACACTTCATGATGGCAATGTGGTGGGGAGGATACCGACCGTATGATTTGCACTTTTTCCTTTCCCTGTCATATTAGATATATAAACATACAGTGTGAATTGTATGTGAAAATCAATCCTTTGAAATATAGATAGATACATATATGTGTTGGACTAACTACCAGCATCTCCCTTCAAGTTCATGACATGGTTTAAATGCCTCCCATGGATCTTAACTGATGCTTGTATCGAGCATTGATAGGTCAATCTTTTGGTGCAACAACAAGGCCAAAAATTGGTATCAAATCCGGTCATGCGTTCAAACCCCTTAGGTGATGCCGAGGGGGGGATTGTTGGACTAACCACCAACATCTCCCATCAGATTTATGACATGGTTTAACTACCTCCTGCGGATCTTAACTAACACTTGTATCGGGCATTGACAGGTTGATGTTTTGGTACAATGGAAAGGCCAACAATATGAATATATATATTGGAGACAAATAGAGTATTTATGTGAGAGGCATTAGAATAAGACTTATTTGTTTTTGATAGAGGAAAAAATGGGTTTTACGGGGACCCGAAACCACAGAGTTTACAAGCCATATAAAAATAAACCATCAGAGTAACCAAAGAAAGGAAGGCCACAAAACAAAAATAAGCAAAAAAGGACAACAACCATCAACCAAGAGCCAACAAAAAACTAGCAACAAGCACAACCAAAACTAACCAATAGACTTTAAAGTCTTAGCAACCTCAGCTTCAAGGTTTCACATATCCTAGGTCATCTTCTTCAAGTCTTGAATCTCCAAAGGAAAAGAATCCACTTTTCTCTTTAGATTGGTTCTTTTTCTCTTTAAAGGGCTAGAATCCTCCTGCTTAATTTTATTCTTGTCAACATCCAGATCCACAATCAGCAATCCCTGCTGGTTTTTTTCCATTTTCTCCACCATAGCACTCAGGATTGTAGCATTATGTTTCACAATTTTGTGGTTATGGTCCATGATGGTTTTCATAGTATCCCTGACCTTGTAAATTTCCTTTTCTAGGTGTTTAACCTTGTTCTCATTTTTTCTTGATTTTGTCTGTGAGATCAACTATTCTTTAAAAGCAATCAGCCATCACCATATTCTCTTCCACAGTCCATGAAACCTTTGCAAATTTCTGAGAAGCCAATTTAGCTTCCATCACCTCTAGCTTGCTAGTGACCACCCTATTTTTTCAATTGATGTTCTTTATCTCATGAAAATCCCGTTTCATGATTTTGAAATAGTCAATCGCACCATTTCTAGAAATAGCTAGTATATCATTAGGAAATTCATAGTTTGGCTTGAAGTAGTGGTCATCGGGGTTGAAGTCACTAGGGAATCTAGGTATGTTCTCTCTATTAGTGGAAGGATAAGAGGTAAAAGAGTCCTTCATGGCTTTGGGAGCAGCCGAGTTCTCATCTAGAGAATCCCCATAAAAAGAAACCAACTTATTAATAGGGGGCTCCTTCATAATGACATTCTCCACCTGAGGAGTACCAATAGGGGTTTTCATAGGGTAATCTCTTTTGTTCGAGGGTTTTCCCTTAGGGGTTTTCTTCTTTTTCTTACTAGGAGGGGGAGTGTATTCCGTAGCCCACTCAGTGTCCAATTCATCTTTTCCCTCAGACATGCTAGACTCAGTTTCATATCCTTTTGAGGTAGAGGTCGGTAAAGGGTTAGTCAAGGCCGACATATATTTAAAATTCTCATGGACAAATTGAATAAGGCCAAAATGTAGGACTGGTTTCTTCTTAGGTTTTTCTTATGTTCCTCAATAGTATTATTCAAGGAATAGAGAAGGTAATAAGAAAAATAAACCCTTACCTTGTGTCAAAAATGATTGAGGAGGATGAAATGGTAGTCATAGTGTCTAGTAAATCTACCATCCAGTGTAATGTACTCCATTAGAATTCTAAGCACCTCCCGCCAAATCTTCTTTATCTTCCTAGCATCGAAATAACTATTGGAGACTTTAACAAACTCCTTTCTTTCCTCCTTAGATTTAGGGAAATTGATGGAAAATTCATCCAAGAACTTTCTATCGCAATATAACTTCACTCCTTCAGTCGAAAGGCCCATGACTTCCCCAATAAGAGTCTCATCCACCTTTTCCTTCCTCCCTAAGAGAATAATTTCACCATTCTTCCAATGTTTAGCAAAATAAACAATAATCTTGGGGTCAGGACCATCCAGAGCTTATCAATAAAAGGTTGCAGCCCCCCCCATTCAATTTTCTTCTAGACCTTCAAAATTTTCTTATTCTTCACATAGCCCATCAGATCCACCATTTTTCTACTTCCTCCCATGGTCACAATACTCTTGTTCTAGTAGCTAACACCATGAAAAAATAGACTAAAGAGCCTGCAGTACAACCAAAGCACCCACAATATGTGCCAAATCCTATCATCTATCACAATAATTATGGCTTCGCCATAGTATCGAATGGTGTTGTGGTAATTGGCTTCATTATTTTTAATCATCATTGAAAGCGATGACTTTCCCATGGGTGATATCATAGTTGATGAAGGCTCTGACATCGACACCCAAGCCATTGCAATTTTTCCATGTCACTTGCCCATTTTGTTTAATCCCCTCATTAGAAATTTTTTTGGCTATTCTATTAACTTGCCTATAGACATGGGCTATTCTCACTTTGTCGAATCTAGATAAAATAGTGATAGCTTCATCTATCCAACATTTAATGGTCCATGAAGGGAGGGACTTTCCTAGGAGACAATCAATGATGATTGTCTCCTTCAAAATTTTCTTATTCTTCACATAGCCCATCAGATCCACCATTTTTCTACTTCCTCCCATGGTCACAATACTCTTGTTCTAGTAGCTAACACCATGAAAAAATAGACTAAAGAGCCTAAAGTACAACGAAAGCACCCACAATATGTGCCAAATCCTATCATCTATCACAATAATTATGGCTTTGCCATAGTATCGAATGGTGTCATGGTAATTGGCTTCATTATTTTTAATCATCATTGAAAGTGATGACTTTCCCATGGGTGATATCATAGTCGATCAAGGCTCTGACATCGACACCCAAGCCATTGCAATTTTTCCATGTCACTTGCCCATTTTGTTTAATCCCCTCATTAGAAATTTTTTTGTCTATTCTATTAACTTCCCTATAGACATGGGATATTCTCACTTTGTCGAATCTAGATAAAATAGTGATAGCTTCATCTATCCAACATTTAATGGTCCATGAAGGGGGGGACTTTCCTAGGAGACAATCAATGATGATTTTAGATTCACACTCAATCCATATAATTTTAAATTTCATTCTATTAGCCATGTCAATAACCTAGAAAGCTCCAATGGCTTCGACTGTATTCCCAATGAGAAATCCACTACCGCAATGAACATACCATTATGATCTCTTATCACACCCCCACTCCCTGCCTTCCCCAGATTTCCCTTAGCCACCCCATCAAATTTGGCTTTTATCCAACCCCTAGGAGGATGATACCAAATGACACTGTCATGGTTCTTTCTTGCTTGTTTTGAGGCCTTGGACACATATCTTTTGATCTTCCAATCCTTAGCCATCTTGAGGTCATAATTAGAGCAGACCACTGCATCCATCTTGTTCTCGTGATAAGGGAAATTGTTGAAGTTCTCCACAATTAGCCTATGAATTTTTTCAAACACAATATTCTTTGTACTTTTCTTGTCACTAAAGATTCTATTATTTCGCTCCTTCCACACACTCTAGACTATATAAGGAAAAGTGAGAGACCATAATCTACAGATTGAAGGATTAATGGAGGGAGTATTCTAGTGAATAAATTGGTCTTTGATAGAGCTAGGAGACACCCACAAAAGGTTCTAGAGAGAGTAAAACCTGCCCCAAATATAGGTCAGATACGAATAGTGGAGGAATAGATGGTTAGAAATTTCCACTTCTCCCTTACATGGGTAGCATCTGTTCAAGATCAGAATCCCTTGCTTATAGAGGTTATCCATCAGGATCACCTTATTCTAGAGAAGAATCCAAAATAAAATGTTGACCTTAGGGGTTAGGTGATTAATCCAAGCTTTAGCCCAAAATGGAGAAGGCATGAGTGAAAGGGACAACAAAGATATAGCTGAGGAAATCGAGTACCTACCAAAAGGATTGGCTCTCCAAACTAAAAGATCCTCATACTGGTTCGATCCCATTCTCACAACCATCAAAGAGGATTAGATCGGTGCAAGGTCCAAACTAATCTGGCATATATTCACTCATTCCCCATTTCTCTAGTAGTCTTTAACAAAGATCCCATAGTTCACCTTGCAGATATCAGCCCACCCTTTGAAACTATCAAATGAAATTAAGGCCTCCTTCATAACCCATCTGTCTTCCCAAAACCTATCATGATTCCCATTTCTAATGTTCCATCCCACACCCAAATCAAAAATGTTTCTCCCTCTAATCATATCATTCTAGAGGATCAAACCACAAGGTAGGAAAGGAAACTCAATCAAAGCCTTGAGAGAGACAATATTTGTCATATATTTTCTCTTTAAGATACTATTCCATTCTCCATTTGACAAGAAAATTCTCCATATTTTCTTAGCAAGGAGAGCTCTATTCATAGTTTTTATCTTTCTAAGACCCAGACCTCCTAAATTTTTCGGTCTAGAAATAGAATCCCAATCAATGAGGGGCATTATTTTTCTTTCTTCAACACCAGACCAGAGAAAGCATTTTTGAATTTTTTCAATAGCCTCTACATATTTGGAAGGGATCTTAAATATAATTAAGGCATAGATAGTTATGCTCTCAAGAGTATCTTTGAGAAGCTAAATCTTACTAGCTTGACTGAGAAGAGCTCCTTTCCATCTAAAAACATTTTTGTTGAATCTATCAACCAAAGAGTTTAAAAAGGATTCTAAAGGCTTTAGGCCCAAAGGAAGCCCAAGATAAATTGATGGTAAACTATCCAATTTGCATCCGAAAATTCTAGCAATCTTATATGGCTTGGCTCTAGAGTGTTGAAGAAGAATAAGGAGCTTTTTTGTCTATTAACCATTTGACCAGACACTCCCTCATAATCATCCAAAAAAAATTTAAGGTTCCTATCTTCAACCATAGTAGATCTCCCCATCAAGATGGTGTCGTCCACAAATTGTTGGTGGCAGAAAACCAAATTATTGGATGAAGGCCTCAGTCCCACTAAGGATCCCCGATCAGTCATTTTTTTCAAGTTCCTAAAAAGGTATTCTTCCATGATAGTAAATAGAATAGGAGAAATGGGATCTCCCTCCCTTAAACCTCTTGAATTCTTAAAGAAATGTGAAGGAGACCCATTAACTAAAATTTTTTTAGAAGTAGTAGAAATGAGCTGGCTAACCATCTAAAGGAATCTATTGCTGAAACCAAACACTCTCATGATTCTGAGTAAAATTCACAATCAACATGGTCATAGGATTTTGAAATGTCTAACTTAAGAAGAAAACCTTTGGTCTTAGACTCAGAGAGAGAATGAACATTTTCGTGGACTATTATAATAGATTCAAGTATCTCCCTTCCAGGGATGAAGCCATTCTACTAAGGTGAATTCAGGGATGGCAGCACTAGCAAAATCCTAGAGGTCAGAACTTTGGAGATAACTTTGTAGGAGTTGCAAAGGCTTATAGGCCTGAATGCTTCAAAATTCATAGCACCAGGATGCTTAGGGATGAGGACTAGGAAGGTAAAATTTATTTCCTTAAGGATGCTCCTTGATCTGAATAATTCTTTAACAACATTCACCACATCCTCTTCTATAATCTCCTAGAACCACTAAAAGAAAAACATGGGGAATCTGTCAGGTCCGAGGGCCTTTTTTCCTTCAAAGGAGAAAACAACCCTCTTAATTTATTCTCTAGATGAAATAATAGTTAGAATTTTGTTATCTTCATTCTTAACAAGATCATGGATGGCCTCAGAAAGATCATCTTTCAATTCTTGATTATCTCCATCACTAGTTGAAAGAAGATTATGAAAGGAAAGGACAACTTGTCTTCTTATATCATCATTCTCAAAACGACCTCCATTGTACTCAATATGAGTAATCATATTAACAGCCCTATGTTTCAAAGCAGACATGTGAAAATATCTAGTATTTTTATCACCAGCTAAGAGCCACAATGCCCTAGATCTCTGTCTCCAAAAATTCTCCTCTTTGGCTATTATATCATGCATCTTCACAAGTAGCTCATTTTATTTCATCCTATTCTTAGCATTGCATCCCTCCAATTGGATTTTCTCTTGAATTTCCTTCAAATCAACCTGTAACTTAATAATTTTTCTAAAGATTTACCAATGGATTCTTTGTTCCATATTCTAATCTTGTTTTTGAGTTCTCTCAGTTTTTTGGAAATCCTAAATATAGCAGTCCCATAAATAGATATGATCCACCAATTCCTCATCTCCTCATGGAGTTGAGGGTGGGACAACCATATGCATTCAAATCTAAAGGGGAAATTCCTCTTAGCCAAAATAGGGTCTACCATAAAACTAATAGGATAGTGATCAGAGCCCACCCTGGAGAGGGATTTTAAAGAACATACATAATTTAAAATCCATTGATTAGAAATTAATGTCCTATCTAACCTGACTTGAATCAACTCCTTACCCACTCTTCAATTTGACCAAGTAAAGGAATCCCCTTGCAGCTCTAGATCAATCAACGCCTGATTATTAATGAAGTCCAAAAGGTTCATTCTGCTTTCCATATTCACCTGAGATCCTCCAAAATTCTCATTTCCCTAAAGAGGAGTGTTATGGTCTCCCATAAAAACCCATAAAAACGCGACAGTAAAAAATAGAAGTTGCAGGAGAAAAACGCAAGGGCAAATAAAAAGACGGCTACAGGAATTAAATCAAAGGTATTTTCTTTGCTTTTCTCTGCAAATTCGATAGATTATGCTTCATTGATAAACTTCTTGTGAAAGGCCTCTAACTCTTCCCAAAAGGTATTTCTAGCCCCTTTCCCATTAGGGGCATATATGTTAGACATGATCTAACTAAAATTATCTCTAATATGAGTAAATTTGGTGGCCACGTGATTTGATATTTCAAACAAGGGATCCGCTTTAATTAAATTCAAATTCCAAAAGGTAAAAATCCCCCATGAGGCACCATTAGAACTGTTTCCCTATACCCCACAAAACTTAAACATTTTTATCTCTTCCACTTTCTCTTTGGGCATTTTAGATTCCTTGACAAGTAAAATATTAGGTTTTTGATCCCTAAAAAAAGTATGCAACACACCTTGCTTATGTAGGCTATTCAACCCCCTTATATTCCATGACATAATCTTCATATCTTACCATGGAAAATTTTGAAAATTTTGGGAATGATTTCGTAATGCCGCACCATGCAACCCTAGAGGAAGTTGCAATTAACTATTCAAACTAACTAATTTTTTTGTAAATACAATTAATATGCAAGTTCACTACACATTGCAACAACCTCTAAGATTACGAGACTGGAAATACTAATACCCACAAACGACAATAAACATTTATTGAAACTGCAACATTTAATTACAAGGAAATAAAGAACACATACATTCCACACAAGATAAATTCATCAAGAAAATAAAGATACCATAAGATCTCTTTTAACAATAAGGTTACAACTCTCATTCCTCGAATGAGGTAAATCTAAAAGCATGATTACATATTACAACTTCCACTTTGATAACAAACAGGGGTAATATATTACAAGATTACTGAAATGAATAAAAGCATAAAGATAACTGGATCCCACGAGCTCTCCAACTGGAAACCTCATCAACACATACAAGAAGAAAGCCCAACAGAGTAAGGTGCAGACCACCCAGCCAAGTGGAACCCAAAGGCCCACCCCCCGCGCTAGGAGATAGTAACAATGATTCCTAGACAAGACCAACAACCTCTAGACATGGTTGAATCATAACTGAACCAAAATGACACAACAAATCACATGCATCCCACAAGTACAACTCAAGTACAACGTACATACAATAAGACATAACGACCACTCCAACTCTAGGAGGAAACATAAAAGAGAACTCACTCAAACTTTGGAGGTAACAATGATATCAATGCCACTCTATACAAGGAGCCACAAATCACATAATCCACTTCTTCCATAGGAGGCACAAAACATCCTCGTTCATGGAAATTAGGTAATAACATTATCATAGCTCAAGCACTAACCAATGGAATAACAAACAGTTGGCCCCCACAGAGCGACAACCCCCAACCTTTGGAAGACTTACATACCAAGGACACAATTAACCCATTTCCCCAAACAAGGCATAGAGGACAATCATCACGAAAGCAAGTGCACGGAAATAATTTAATTGGATATACTACATCCATTTCCCTTAAGCGATAATAGGAGGAATTACATTAAAACAAGCAATTTAATCATGATCAATTCTACTTCAGATTTCCTAAATCCTCATCATTTAATAGAATTCAATAGATTATTGTCACAATAAAACTAATTCAATAATGTCCTTTTCAAACATAAGGAGAAATTTAATTCCAATGTTTAATTCTCTAATTGTCTTTAAATAATAAATAACCATTTACTTCAATACTTCAGAACATATCATTTAAAATATATTTATTTCTCTTTTGCAAAATAAAACATTTTAAAATCACTTGATATTTCTATTAAACATATTACTCTAAAACTCCATATTTTCCCTTTCCAATATATTATTATAAAATAAAAATCCATAAGTTTACTATAGCATTTAGATATAATTTTTTCTCAATTATATTACACATGCCATTATTTAAATTGACAGTTTATTATCTATATATTTAAATCATCATTTAAAACCTTCCAAAGTTTTCTCAATTAAAGATATTATAATATATTTTAACTTTCATTATAATAAAAAAAATTGAAATTGAAAAGGGCAAGCACCTCTTTATTGGGCCACGTGCATTTTAGGCAGGTAGGGCGGCTATGTTTCAGGCCATGCAACTGTGAAAGGTCGTTCAGATGTGTTTACACATACTCGACCCCCATTAATGGGGGCGACTGTGTGTAAACACATTCATCCCTTTTATTAAGGGCGGCGATAGTGGTAATGGGGGCGTGGGGTGCATGTTGGACGTGGCTCCCCCACAACGTCTCCCATGGCGGGCATGGTGGGGTGAGCCCCCAGTGCCTCCCCCAAACCCTCTTTCATATATATTTTTTTTCATTCGATTTCTTTTATAAAAAAAGAGATTTTTTTGTTATATATTTTTTTTATACCAGACCGTGGACTGTGGATTTTTTCGAAAGCCCAAAAATTTTAGAACAGGGTTTCATTTATGCATAAATATATATATATTTTTTTAAAACAGCATAAGCTTTAAGACAAACATATATATATATAATATATGTAAGTATATTTGTATATATATGAATATATTTAAATATCGCCATAAGAAATTTTCAAAACTAATTTGAGCAAAGATTTTACCAACATGAACAATTACAACCATATTGAAATTTTTCTTTGAAGAACAATATTTTCAAATAGAGGTTTTGGAAGTTTTGAAACCAGATTCAAGATGGGTTTTTCATGCAAATCCCATCAAAGTTTATCTATTTTCCAATAACAAATAAGAGTTGTGAATCTTTTCAAGAAAATAAATTAATTTAATAAAAAGAAAACCTGATATCCATAAGTTTGAGAAGATCCAAAAGGGTGCAATGATTCTCCTTCAGATTCCATTTCCTCCAAGCAATTCCAAAACCCACAAAACTAGACATTTCTTCCTTCTCCCTTTTTCAATTTTCCATCCTCCCCCAAAATTCATGAAAAAAAATCCAATAATAAAGATAATTCCAAAATATCCCATTTTCATCAACCAACATCAATTTTCCAAAACAAAACAGAAAATATCTCAAGTTTCAATTTTCATTTTCAAATTTTCATAAAATGAAATTTAAAATCCTTTTTAATTTTCAAACTTAATTTAAATTGAAAATATCTATTAATTTCCAAAATGAATAACTTAATTCAAATTAACACAATTAATTTAATTAATCAATAAAATAAATCTAATCCAAGATTAAGTTATTATATTAATTAAATTAAATTAATTAATAAATTAAATAACATTTTTCACATTTTAACCAGATTCATTTAATCCACCATTTAAATACAAAAATCCATTTAATTAACCTTTCTAATCTTGCAAATAATAAGATCAAGGCAAAAGAACAATATAAAAGCAACTGAACCAGACTACAATCGACAACACACTCAAGACTAGCATGATGGCTTCGCATGAAAAACCTAGCTACTATCTCCCAATCAAATGTCATTGGAAATGGACACGCTCAACCCCGTGAAATCAGGTGGAGTCGATGTCCTATACCTATTAACCTACGAACAATATAATATTGCACAGGTATATTTGCATCATATAAAACACATTGTGAAGAGGGAATCACAGAATCATAGGGCGCTCACAAGCGAGTGTTGCAATCCCATCCCCTTCACCAATATAGTATTACCAACTGATGAGTATAACATCATTAATTCAATTATCACAATGCTAATCTAAAGCATGTCACAAAAATAACATCTGAATAGAATACCATCACATCAAAAGAGTAAAAGGGAGGGGTCTTACAGATTTTTTCAACACCAACTGCTATATCCTAAAACCTTCCATGCTCCCTATGCCATTGAGTAGATCTTCTCCCTTGACTACTCTTTTTGGCTCTGCAATCTACCTTTGCTCTAGTTCTGGTAGAGACACCTTTTGGTGTACTTTTTTGTTGGTTTTTCTTTTTCTTCTTCCTAGTATAGGATTTGATATCTTCTCTATCAATTTCTTCTTAACTTTCATCATCTTTTCTTGACTCCTAGTCCTTATCAAAAATCCCTTTTTGACCCAGTGGAAGAGTATCCATGAAACCATTAATATTTTGGATCAAGTTCACGCTTGATTTCACTAGATTCTGACTCGAGTCCACTAAGGAATCCTTTACCATTTCCAAAGAATCAACTAATTCCAAATTCTAAACTGAAACCTAGCTAGAAACGTCTTTTCCACCAAAATCTAATGACAAGATGGGAATCCCAATCTCCAACAACAAATTAGCTTCATTTATCATAACATTAAAACCATGGGGAGGAATATCTTCTAGGCCAATCTCTCCATCCTCATTCCCAAAAGTTTCATTCTCTAGCTTATTGTCAAGAGGCTCCTGAATCTCTAGGCCACCCTCATTATTAACCTTCCCTCTAGATATGATCTCTAGTTGATTATTAACAGCCTCTTGGCACTCCAAATCAACCTGAATCCCCACATCATCCTTATTTTTGGGGGCTTTCACTAGATCCTTAGGCTTCTTACTATCTTTCTCTTCAACATGTTTTCTTTGTTCTCTTTTCCATCCCCTTCAAAATTATTTTTCCAAACTGGCATCGGTTTAGGCTAGGGATTCTCCTTTGTATTGCTAGGATTGAGCGGAAATTTCCTAGCCTATTGCCCTGATTTTTTGGATTTAAAGCAAGAAAAAGGAATCATTTCAAACTCAGTAGCTTGAACCCAAGTTCCCAACTTCAATTGTATTTCAATAGACAATGGGAGGTCAACATTCTGGGACACAACCATAGAGATTCTAGCAAACACTAATCTTCTCCTAGCTGTCATCATCGAATCTATTGACAGGAGGTGACCAAAAGAGTTAGCCAGGCCACTAAAGACATCCTCAATCCAAATATTCCAATGGAAGTATAGGGAGTCTAGCCCAAACTAGAACATTCTCAAAAATCAAGTCTAAAAGATCTAGGTTTGTGGTCCATTTCTTTAGAACTAAGGAGGAATTTCTTATGACCCAAGGACCACCACTCCTAATCACCAAAATATCCTCCTTGCAAGAGAAATCAAAAGAAAAATAGCCCTCAGGAAGAGCAGAAACAAGAACTTGGCCAATAGTTCTCCACTTCTTTTTAAGAAAAGCCTTGACAATTTCAATATTTGGTCTAGGGCCCATAAATTTTACAACCAATAGTCTATCCATTAGACACATATTATGATTAATGACCGGATCAGGGATAGAACTAGTAAAATTATCCTTAGCCAGCTTAGAGATGTTGCAAATTGGGGGGGAAATTGATTTACCATTTAGTTTGAATCCAAACAGAGATGACCACAGTTTAAGCTTAGAACCTTCCCCTCCAGCAGCCCCCTCCACATTTTTGGTTTTTTCAACCTCATGTCCTTTAGTAAATCCAACAAGAATCTCAATCGGGACAACATTTCCCCCCAGATCCACCAAAATTTTTCTTCTAGGGTCAGTCTCTTTTGAGTCATCTTTACCTTTCTTTTTGCTCAAATCTTCAGATCATGCTCCTCCACGGCCTACACAATTTTTCAAAGATTAAAAATTCTACTTCTCTTGCACGTTCTCCCACACACCCATGATTATTCTATGTATATATGTTGTTACTAAATACTATATACAACCATTAAACTTCCATGTTTTGAGGAAACCAACTCCACCACCGCCAACCCATGTAATTACAAAGCTCCATGTTGCCACAAAACAATTGGTCAAGTCCCCTCCAGTAGGGGCATCTATGGTGCCGGAAAATCCAATTCACAACCATCCTGACAAAAAAACCATTGGAAACTTCAAGGAAATTCTTGGCCAATGATTGTTTTGGCAATACAACTTAATTAAAGTATACTTTCCCACACTAAAGCACTCAAAATTTCATTTACTATGCTTGATTACATTTACTTTATCTACCCCCACCATACGAAAATTATAGATTTCATTAGCACTCTCGTAATCAATCAGTTCCCATAAAGCTTTGATGTATTGAGGCATCTTTGGCACCAACAAACAAAGAAAATTGTTGGTCTGAACCAAAAAATCTAGTGGAAACTTTAAGCAAATTGTTGTCCAATGGTTGTCCTAACAATAGAACTCAATAAAAATATACTTTCCCACAAAGCAACACTCAATATTGCATTCACTTTGTCCACTTGGAAAACACCTATTATGAAAATACATAAGAATCAGAGGAAAATGACTGACGTTCTGAAAACCACATTAAATAGAACTTTGAGATATGGAGAATAGAACAGGAAAACTACGATAATGAACAAATTTTTGCGGGGAACTTAAAAAGAAGAATATCATGAAGTATAGTTTTTCATCATGGGGAAATTAATCTTGTTCAATCCATGGCAAAGATGCGCAAAGATAATTTGAACATTTAATGGATGACAATAAAATTACTAAGCCTAACCATAATTTTTCACAAAAGGAATAGGATTTAGGTACAACTACTCCTAATGGTAATGGGTATAAGGAGAAAGATGCACATAGATAAGTACAAACAATAAATGAGGGATGGTAAAAATCACTAACCCTAACCATGTTTTGTGACAAAAAGGTAAAAGATTTAACTGCAATTTATGCATCCATACACACCCATAACCTCAAACACCTATGTAAAGCAAGTTATATATTCCAAACAACAATAGTTTTAATATAAACAATAAATAAATCATTTAGGCAAAACACCCATGTAAAATGACTTGCAAATTACGAATAACCTATCCAAAATGTGTATAACACCACAAACTCCATTGGAAAGTTGAGCTATATTTTTTGGTATTCAATATTATGCACAAATTATTTATACATAATACCTATGTAAAACGACTTACAAATTCCAGAGCAACATTTTTAAAATCCTCAAATTTGCTTAGGAATAGACCTGGTAGAAAGGATTCTTAGAATACTCTTATACCAAACCAACACCGAGATGGATCTTTTGACAATGCAAATTAATCAATATATTGTCTTTCCATACAAAGAAAAAACAACGATAATTAAGAGATTGTTATAACGAGCTTCAAACAAATTAGGAAAAAACAATATCATGAAATGTATTGGTACAAGACATGTAGTCTATGTAATAGTTGTAAGAGGTATTAAGATAATACTTAAGAATAATACGTATGTGGTTCTTCAATGTTTGGATAATAGTTCTTTTAGAATTTACCTATTACTTTACAATATTTACTGCCAACTAATCGAGCTTAAATTTACAATATATGTATTTATACCATTTATGCAAAACACCCATGTAAAATAACTTATAGATTGCAGAGAACAATAGTTTTAAAACCCTCCAATTTGCTACACTGGAAAGTAAATACAATATTCAATGTTCTAGTGTATGAAAGTATACTCCAAAATCTGCAAGAAAAAATATATAGATTCAGCTGTATTGTTAGGAGAGCCATTGTGCCATTATGAATATTGTAGACACACTAAACAATTAAATTTTTTTTCTTAACATCTCAGTGCTATATCATTGAATACTTTTATATATATATACCATTTATGCAAAACACCCATGTAAAATGACTTACAGATTCTGGAGAACAATAGTTTTAAAACCCTCCAATCTTCCACACCAACAAGTAAATACAATATTCAATGTTTTAGTGTGTGAAAGTATAGTCCAAATATGCAACAAAAAATATATAGATTCAGTTGTATTGTTAGGAGAGTCATTGTGCCATTATGAATATTGTACACACAATCAATGATTGAATGCTTTGTTCTTAACATCTGAATGCTATATCATTGAATGTTGTGGTTGTATTATACTAATTTTCCTTGCAATGTACAAAATACTTATACATGCTATTTTGTTGTGGCTCTATTGTGCTCATTTTTCTAACAATGTGGCAAACAAGTGTTATTCTAATACCTATTATACAATTCCTCTATTTGTCTTCAATATCTACTACCACACAATGTAGCTTGAATATTATATCAATATGTTCCATGCTATTCTTTTTTCCTCATCTATTTCAATCCCCCTCAAAAAAATTACTCAGAGCTACTTATGACAGTCGTAGAGCTTTTTACATGCATACGCTGATGGTTCTTTAGTTGGCTGCCTCGATATGTCAAACCAGAAGGAAAACATTTAGCCATGTTAGCGATTCTCATTAGACAAGGCAACACTTAAATAGACTACTTGCCTTGTATCAATATGTTTCATTTGGTTTACAATTATTTGTCATCTATCTTTAATTCTTAAAGCGTTTTCCTAATACTTCTTTTACAATTACTCTATTTTATCTCGTAGCTTGAATTTTCAATTCAGAAGCCAACTGTTACATAGATTTCTTGTTTTGTATCAATATCTTTAATTATGTTCTTTTTCCTTTCTCCCCGAAAGAAAAATTTGCATTATGTATAAGTACACGATCCATGTAAGAATTGGTTTGTCAATTCGATGATGAGTTTTACTATATTCTTCCTTGGATTGCAGTTGTGTTTTTAATATAGCTAGATTTAAACTTGTACTCTCATATTAGATGGATGTTTGTATTTATTGTATATTTTTCCATGCATTCCATCTATCCATCTTATTCTAATTGTCTTTGATCCCCATTATTCTAATTCTTTGCCAGGATATCTACCTTTTGTGAACTTGTCATACCAAAAAAAAACACTTGAATTTATAGAACTTGTTTCAAAACACCCATGTTCCCTAAGTTTGTTATTGTGTCCCATATGCTAAGATTCCATGAGATGTTCTATGGACCTTACCTATTTTTTGGCTCATGGGTTTGGCTAGAGCCCATGAGGCTTCATGATGCCAATATGGTAGGGAGGAGAATTAGTGTGGTTTTATGTGATTATGGATCGGAACTAACCACCATTGTCATGTGCTTTTGAGAGGACAAACAATTTTATCCACAAAAGCACATAGCAATGGTGTTTGTTTCTCCATTCAACTAAACCATTTACAATGCCATGGTTTTTCTAGTTTTATTTTTGTATATGACTACATATTTTTCCTTTCTGGTTATTGGTTGTTATATGTGCCCATGTGACAAAAAAAATTCTATTTACAATAAATAGTGCTAACCTCTTTTATTGTGTATGTATATTATATATTTTATATTGTTCTACAGATATAATAGGCATTCAAAAAAATTATCATATTGTACACTATTTATTTCAAATTCTTTCATGCTCCTAGTACTCAATCTAATGCAGCTCGTCCTTATTAAAGACAATCAATAGTGTATGTATGTAAAAAAAATCCCCTTTGTCATTAGATGGATTTCATTAACCAATTGTACTAATTATTAATTATCTTCAACTTCACATTCTATATATTTATTTTTCTTGCTCACTTTCTATCATTCCTTTTTAATTTTGCTTGCTTATGCATTGACATACCCTTGTATTTAATTTTTAGGAACTAGTTATAAGCATGCAAAAGGATTCACAAACCAAGATAAAAAAATTCCTTAAAGTTGGCACATCAAAGAAAAGACAACAATATTAGATACTATAGATGAAAACATATGATGAAATTCAATGAAATCTCTCATGGCCGTTTAATGCTTTCATTGCTCAGGGGTTTTTCTAGAGTCCATGGGGCTTCATGATGCTAATATGGTAGTGAGGAAAACAAGCATGGTTTTTGTGGTATTAATTTTAATTCCATATACTTGTTGTTTACACAAATCCTCGTATAAATTTAGCTTTGGCAAACATACTTTATAATAACAATTTATCTATGTCATTTCAAGTTGTATCAAAGTAAAAATATCTTTCTCGCTACTCTACTCCATAATAAAATGCAACTCATTGTTCCTGAACACAGTCAATAGTGTAAGTACAAAACTTTCCCATTCTCAATAGACACATTTTGTTAACTAGTTGTACCAATTATTGATTGTTTTTAGCTTCACATTGTGTATCTTAATTTTCCCCATTTGCTTACTCACTTTTTATTGTTTCTTTTTGTTTTTTCTTACTTCTACATTAACATACCCGAGTATGTGCAGGATCATGATGGGCAAAAAGTGGCGATATGATGGGTATGTGGCTGACGACCTTTTTTTACCCAAAATTGATGAAACAAAAAGGGTTTTAAAAGGATATTCTCAGCTTTACACCAATATAAATTATTCTTTACTTTGAGATTAATAAATAATTATTATTCATTTTCTATTTGAATTATGAATAAATTCCTAATTCATAGGCTGATTGAAAAACATTTATAGATTTTAAACGGTATCACATTTTCTGAATCCAAAACATTTGTCACATTTTATGCTTTGCATACTATAGGATTAAAAAAATAAAATCAAATTTCATGAAGTTTTGACCAAGTTAAGGTGGTCAGACATACGAGTTTTTATATTTTTTAAAAGTTGTAATAAAAAATTCATAATTAACTATTTACTTGGAAAAGAATTAAAAAATATAGGCATCACATCGGGACATGAGTTCTCTACTTATATCTAAAATCTTATGAAAAATAAGTATCATTTTATTGTGGTTAGGGTCGTCTGACAGACACCTACTTCTTATATTTTCCCTGAAATTTAAGTACTACTGCATTGAAATTTTAAATTTTCACCAAATAGATTTTTTTTTTGAAAGTAAGCCTAGTAGTTTAAGAACTAAATTCAATTTTATACATATTCTATTCTTACATATTTTTGAAATAATATAGATAACTTATTCAAATTTTTACGTCAAGTTGCCTAATTTTTATTTTTCGAATTTTTTTGCCACTTAAGGGCCTGTTTTTTCCATGATGATCCTGCACATACCAACCCTTGTATTTCATTTTTAGGAACTGGGTATAAGCATGTAAAATGATTCAAAAAGTAGGATACCTTTTTCCTTTATAGTTGCTACATCAAACAAAAGATAACCATGTTAGATATTATATATGAAAATGTTGGAGTTTTCCCAAGTCTTTAATTACATAATGAATGATGAAGCTCCATGAAATCTCTCCTCGGTGTTTCATCCTTTCATTGCTCAAGGGTTTAGCTAGAGCCCATGCGGCTTCATGATGCCAATATGCTGGGGGGGAAAATGAGCATGGGTTTTATGGTTTTATTTCAATGCATATATTTGTTCTTATATAGATTTATGTGTACACAGATCCTTGTATATACTTAGCCTTCATAAATATACTCTATAATAACATTTTTTTCCATCTCATAGCAAGTTGTATCCAATTAATTTTTTTTTTTCTCATTATTATACTCTATAATAACATGTCTTTGATGTTCCCTCTAAACAAGACGCTCATTTTAATTCAATTACTATAACAATGCAAAATATGTGTTTCGTTTCATTGGATTCTTCTTCTAACCCATAAATAGAAAGCACAAAAATCATTTTATTCCCAAAATTATGTAGTAGATATTACTTATAGCATCTTTATTTTTTCAAAAGGTCACTTGTGATGACAACTATAACTAATATTCAAATAAAAAATAGTTTTTTTAAAGAAATATTTTTACTCAATGTTAGTAATAGAAAAGATGACTATAGTAATTAAATGATTTTTTCCCAAAAATACTTTTTTATTCAACATTAGTAATAAAAGAGACGGGCAATAAGTCTTTAAAAAGGGAAATCCTTGAATGTTCTATAATCTTTAGGATCTGTATCTTAATATAATTAAATAATAATCAATCAATTCATTCATTTTCCCACTATGTCACCAAAAAGTGTATACCTTGGCACTTTTTCACTCATTTTGGCCTTTTTTCAGTGGATTTTGGTCTTGATTACCTTAATTCAGCCTTGTAAGCTTGCAATTCAACACTAACCTAATAGTGTCTTACTAAGGTGTTGTGAAGTGTTCTTATACATTTCCTCATTTTTCTAAGACCCTTTCAACATAATTCACCCAAGTAACACCTTCTTACACCTTCCTAATCCCTATGAAAAAGTGTTGTAAAGTGTTGGGATGCATTTTCACAGTTGTCTAGGCTTATCACCCCTAAATTAACCATTTTCAATGCTAATTTTGTCCCTTTAATGTAATTTTAGGCCTGATTAAAGTGTGTTTCGGGAGGAAAAGCTAATAAAAATTGTTAATCATCATTAAATTTCTAAACACCACTTGGATTTTCCCAACTAGACTAGGTTGCCACTTTGTGTGACCTAGTTCTTTTAGGAATAAAAAATCAAAATTAGAACATAAACGTTGCAGGAAATTTCATCCAAAACCCTAAGGTCGGCCTATCATAAGTCATTTTCGAGAAAATTAGGGTTTTGCATATACAAATAAGGGTTTTCATCCTCATTTTTCCTCTCCTAGCTCTCATTTTTACTCCCACTCCTCTTAACAAGCACTCTACCATCCAAGTCTCCCAAAGCAAGCAGACAAGCATTAGGGTTTTTAGGTAATCACCATTGGAGCTAATTCATGCATGTTGAAGACATATTCAACAAAGCATTTGGTAAGATTTTTTATTTTCTTTGTAATTCAATCTCCCATTCCCTTCATTGCATTTCATTTAGATTTGATTATCAAAATGGGGTTTGACTAAGGCAAACCCTTATTCTCTAACCCTGATCATTGTCTCCTTCTTTACATGTGTGTTGCAAATGTTCTTGTATGTAGGTTTTAGGTGCTTGGAAGGTTTTCTTAGCCCATCAACTTCATTCAAGTCAACAAGGCCCTAGTTGAGGCTTGGAGGTCCCTTTGAGCTCATTTTTTGTCTAGCCTGAACTAGACACCTATCTGGAACCAAAGTGAAAACCAAAGGCTCCATCACCCACTTCCTAATTCTCAAAAACTCAAAAGTGGACTAGGTCACCAACAATGGTGACCTAGTCCCTCTAAGGTCACCTTTTGGGGATCTTTGTGGATTTGGACATCCTTTTATGAAAAACTTATTTCAAAATATTTTTTTCGGGAAGAGGACTAGGTCGTCCCACTTGGTGTAAGTGTCCTTCAATTTTCCAGCACTTTCCAGGAGCTTCCAGGGGCATTCAACTATCACATCATTTCTCCATGTACACATTTTCTATCCCGCTCTATAATTTTCTAGAAATTACTCATTTAGGTCAAATAGTTAGTTTGCATTAGCTTAGTTTTTTCTTTATTTACATTTACAAGCATTTAGATTAATTCCATTTTACTTTTAGCATTAGCTACACATCACATACATTCAAAATCATCATCAAATCCCTAACGCCCATTCCTTCCTTTGAATGCAATCATCTTAAACATATCGACAAAGTGGAAAAAGTGTCATTCCCAAGCCCAAGTGCTCTTAGGGTGAAAAACCCTAAGGCCTAGCAAGGGAATCCTCTTTCCTTTGTTAGCATTGTTTTTGGTCGTTCATTTTGGTGAACCCAACTATCTAACACTTCTTGACTTTCTACTTTTGTATTTCATCTTAGGAGGTAGCTTGCACTGCATTAAAGATTTGCATTGTTTACATCCTAGGGTTTACAAAATATTGCATTAGTAAAAATTTCATGTCAACTTGCATTTGTGCATCTATAATTTCATTGAAAAAAATTTACATTCTACATTTCACCTTAGAAATACATCATACAGTCTGAAACACATCAGAACCCCTCAAAAACTTTACAAAATTTCACCAAAACCCTAACTAGGACTAGTTCACCATTCTGGGCGACCTTATCCCTATTCAGATTTTTAACCCCTTGTTACAGCCTTTGAAACCTCATTTTTGTGCTTGCAAACCTCCTAGCATCATATACTATAAGTCTGGAAAATTCTGAGAACATAGGTTTTTGGCTTCTCTCTCAAAATCATCATTTTAGGCTAGTCATTTTTGATAGGCCTTCATAATTAGATCTTCAAAATGATTACATTTTAAAAAATATGCATAATATTCATTAAAGTACTTTTTACTTTTGCTCATATAATGCATACACTCATAAAACTATGTATAATTTTATTAAAATTACTTTTCATTATTTCATCTACATTGTATACATTGTTAAAATTTAGCATAATTTGGATAAAAACATTTTGTATCTTTACATTGGCTTGTTATATTGTTGCAATATTGCTTTAAATGGATCTATGTACTTTTTATTTTTTTCCAAACAATTATAGTCTCATACAAACCTAGATATGCCAAGAAATCTTGCCTACCCCCTCCCTATGAAAGTGTTTATGTGATAGATAATACCTTGGATGTTCCGAACAATCCTGTTAGTTCTTCCCCTAATCTCTCTCCACTTGGTGATGTAGAGATTTTGGTGACCAGTAGAAGAACCAATTAGCGAGAGTTCTGAGAACCCTAGTTGTTTTTGTCCTCTTACCTCTCTTAAACAACAAGACAACGTTACCATAAGGAATCATGACAATAATTTTTTTCCTTCTCCTAGTATCTCTCCTAGGTGACAAGATGATACTCTATTGATAGAAGATACAATTGATAAAAGTCATGAGTATCTTAGTTGTCCCCATTCTCCTAGGAAATCCCTTATTAAACACAACACTTAAACCATTATTCATCCTCCTATTTGCGGCATAGTACCTTTAGAAGAACCCACCTTTGAATGTCAAGAACATTTGGTCAGTAACTTTCCTGCAAACTCTCCCTCTATGAAGAATATCATGGTGCAAGACTATGTGAAACTTGATACCTATCCTTTAAACACCAAACCTTCCCTAGGAGAAGATAATCAAGTGACCTTAGAATCCCCTTCACCAACACCTCATGCACATCAAGACACGATTTTTGAGGTTATGACCACACAAGTGGGATCTCATTTAATTAGTGAGCCTCCTAAGTCTCCTCTCATTAGTAAATCCCATAAAAAATCAGAGATATCTTGAAATCCCTGATGAAATCTCCTCATAAAAATGTTTCGCAGCAACTAAGTTGTAACTTAGTGACTCAACTTTGTAGGGGATCACCCACCACTCCTCAACCATTTCCCTTTTCTCACATTAGAGTCCCTCATGTTGAGGACCTTAAAAAGGCTCCTACTAATATATTTGTATGGGAGCTTATTCAACTCTCACCTATAGTCCAATATGTCTTTCACGAAATGACTCAAATACAAAAGAAAGAGATTGAATCTTACATCAAAGCACACAATCCCAAGCCTCCCTCCCATCCCTTGCAAGAACCCAATCTAATATCACATTCTCTAAACATGAATTTCCCTCACTTGCAGTTCAAAACAAGAATGATCCCTTGATCATAAAGGTGATCATTAATGAGTCTCTAGTTGGGAAAAATACCATAGACAATGGATAAGAAATTAATCTTTGTAGCATGGATCTCCTTCACACACTTGGCATGGACACAAATCTCATTCAACCTAATGATGTTCATATCTATGGCTTCAATAATCTTAATTGGAAACCACTAGGGATGATCAGATTACCTATCAAACTTGGACTAGTAGTGTTGCCTAATCCTATCCATATCATGCAAGGAATCCTTCTATACCATCTTATCCTAGGGAGACCTTGGATTGATTTTATGAAAAGAGTCCCATCTACCCTTCACCGCACAATGAAATATGAATACAATAAAAAGATATACACAGTTGCTGAAAATGCACAAAGCTATGCATCAATTAATCACAATATTTACAACTCCCCTAATCCTTCCATTTCTAGATCCAATCTTCTCCAAGTTGATTCTACTCCCTCACCTAGAAAAAAACTCTTTAGTGATCATTGGGGGTCATTAGATTCTACACCTCCTTCCAAAATAAAACTCTACAATATCACCCTCTTGGTCGAAAGAGTCATATACAAATAATGTTTTTTTAGATACAAGTTCTAATAATGCTCGGGGTCTTACACCTCCCTTTAAATGAGAATGTGAAACCTCACAACCTACACCAAAACCACCCTATGTTCAACTTGGTTGCACATCAACACCATTACCCCATGGTGGTAATGGGGGCTATACCTCTCCCATCCCTTATGTTGGAATAACACATAGAAATCAAAAGGATTGGTGTTCTTATATAGCAACCAATGCTTCTCCAAACAACACAACCCCTTCATCTCCCTTAGAAGATTGTTTTGGTATCGGCTACCATCTCCTTCCTCCACATGGACGTAATGAAAACATAATATCCCTTGACATATCATACTCTTCCAAGAATGATGTAGGGTTACCTCTCTCTTCTCCCTTTCCTTCAACCAGTAAAATTCAACCATCTCTTGGAGCTTGGTGCTATCCATCCTCTAGGGGCACCTAATTCCTCTCCCTAATCCATACCTTCATCCATTCGGCTCACCTTGTCCTTGCACTAAGTGGGGGAAAGGGGTTCGTTAGCCTTGTCCTTGTATGTCACTTGTTGTTACACCTTTAGAGTAGACATTAACATCTCATGAACATACAAAGAGCAAGCTTGAGATGTGGAAGGCATGTCTTAGGTTAACTCGCATGTGACATACTCTCCTTTCCATGACACAACCTTGCTTGGAAACATATCACTTGGCATAGATATTTCCAAGTAGGCTCTCATGTCCCTCTTCTTTCCTTTTTGGCCTTTTCTCTTTCTCTACTTTAAAGAAATTTCTCACAAAGTGGTGTGTAGAAATTCCTTTAAAGTGGGGGCATACCCTAGCACTATTTCCTTTTTGCATTTTTTTCCTTCATTCTTAGTGCAGCCTTGGTACTTCATATGATAAGTCTCTCACTTGGTGGATGACATTGGGTAAAATGTCCTTCATGAAAGAAACCCATCCTAGGATATTACATTCCTCTTAGTAGCTTGATGTGATGCACTACATCCCCTAAGCTGGGATTTTTCTATCCTTTGATTGGTCTTCTATTGGAGACATTACACACAATTTTCCCTAAGTCAAAGACCCTACATGAATGAAACAAGACTCCTTCAAACATACCCTTTTTTCATTTTGCACCCCTTTCGCATTTGTGGATTCATGGAAACCTTGTATAAAACAACTTGCATTCATGTGGTGCCAGCTTTCACTTATTCATGGGTTCTAAGCATCCAAGGCTTTTCTTGTCTCATGAATTGCACCCCTATCCTTGTGGCGCTTTATCAATTTTTTTAGTAAGTACAACTTTGGTATGGTTGATCGGGAAGCCCAACTAGTTGCACAACTTTTCCCACAACCACCTTTGTATGTGTCTCTCACCACCTTTTGGAATTCTCACCCGACACATAACCAGAAATTTTGCTAGCCTAGAGTGAGTACCCTTTTCCTTTTCTTTCAGATAAACAACCTAGATCTGATCCACAACTAGTTGGACAAATGGTCAAATCTTGACTGAATTTTTCTCCACCCTTTAAAATCACTCCTTGTGTGATCCTTTGCACTTATTCTTAGTCTTTTGTGGGATCTTAATCTTGAGGGCTTGATCATCCCTCTTGATAAAAGTCATCTCACATTACTAACATGAGTACACTAGATCCCAATCAATGTGCATGGTTCAACTACTTTAGTGTGAGTCTGAAGAATGTTCATACTCTCACTAAAGTGGGGGCTCAATGTGTTGCCAAAAAGTGTATACCTTGGCACTTTTTCACTCATTTTGTCCTTTTTCAGTGGATTTTGGTCTTGATTACCTTAATTCAGCCTTGTAAGCTTGCAATTCAACACTAACGTAATGATGTTTTACTAAGGTGTTGTGAAGTGTTGTAATACATTTCCTTATTTTTCTAAGACCCTTTCAACATAATTCACCCAAATAACACTGTTTTACACATTCCTAAGCCCTATTACAAAGTGTTGTAAAGTGTTGAGATGCATTTCACACTTATCTAGGCTTGTCACCCCTAAATTAACCATTTTCAATGCTAATTTTTTCCCTTTAATGTAATTTTAGGCTCGATTAAAGTGTGTTTCAGGAGGAAAAGCTAATAAAAATTGTTAATCATAATTAAATTCCCAACCACCACTTGGATTTTCCCAAGTGGATTAGGTCACCACTTTGGGCGACCTAGTCCTTTCAGGCATAAAAATTAAAATTAAAACATAAATCTTATGAGAAAGTGCCTCCAAAACCCTAAGATCGTCCTATCATAAGTCATTTTCAGGAAAATTAGGGTTTTGCATGTACAAATAAGGGTTTTAATCCTCATTTTTCCTCTCCTAGCTCTCATTTTTACTCCCACTCCTCTTGACAAGCACTCTAGTGTCCAAGTCTCCCAAAGAAAACAAACAAGAATTAGGCGTTTTAGGTCATCTCTATTGGAGTTGATTCATACATGTTGAAGACATCTTTAAAAAATGATTTGGTAAGAGTTTTTATTTTCTTTGTCATTCAATCTTCCATTCCTTTCATTACATTTCATTTATATTTGACCTGGACTTGCACCCCAATAAGGTGCAATACTTATGCTGATAGGTTGAGCCCACATTATTTATGGTCATGAAAAGCAGTGGACAGTGTGAAGAAAGTAGTGATATATCTCACCTATCCTTCTCTACCTCTCCTTGCCTCCCTCCCCCCTTCTCTCTCCCTCTTGCTCTCTCCTTCCCTCTTTATTTGTCTCTATATCACATATCCCTCTCTACCTATCCTTTCCTCCATCCCACCTATTTCTCTCTCACTCTCTGCTTCCCTCTCTACTTCTCTCCCTCTCCCACTTATTCCTCTCTACCTCTCTCTCCTTCCCCCTCTAATTCTCTATAACTCCCCTATCCCTCTCTACCTGTCCCTCCCTCCCTCCCTCCCTCTCTCTCTCTCTCACTCTCTCTAGCTCTCTCCTTCCTTCTCTACTTCTTTCTATCCCACCTCTCTCTCCCTCCCTATCTCTATCTCACTTATCCCTCTCTACCTCCCTCCATCCCTTTACCCTCCTCTCTCTCTTTTCTATCCTTCCCTCTCTACTTCTTTTACCCTCCTCTCTCTTTCTCTATCTCATCTATCCCTCTCTACCTCTCCCTCCCTCTCCCCTTCTCTCTCCCTCTTTCTCTCTCCTTCCCTCTCTATTTCTCTCTATATCACATATCCCTCTCTACCTGTCTCTCCCTCCATCCCACCTATTTCTCTCTCACTCTCTTCTTCCCTCTCTACTTCTCCCCTTCTCTCACTTATTCCTCTCTACCTCTCTCTCCTTCCCCCTCTAATTCTCTATATCTCCCCTATCCCTCTCTACCTCTCCCTCCCTCCCTCTCTCTCTCACTCTCTTTGGCTCTCTCTTTCCTTCTCTACTTCTTTCTATCCCACCTCTCTCTCCCTCCCTATCTCTATCTCACTTATCCCTCTCTACCTCCCTTTGTCCCTTTACCCTCCTCTCTCTCTCTCTTTCTCTTTCTCTATCCTTCCCTTCTACTTCTTTTCCCTCCCCTCTCTCTCTCTTTCTTTGTCTATTCTTCCCTCTCTACTTTTTTACCCTCCTCTCTCTCTCTTTCTTTCTCTATCCTTCCCTCTCTACTTCTTTTCCCTCCTCTCTCTCTCTCTTTCTCTATCCTTCCCTCTCTACTTCTTTACCCTCCTCTCCAATTCATTCCAAAAACAACACTTTCTATACAACTTTAATTTTTAATTTTTCTATTTGTTTATTGTTTGGATTTTATAACACAGAACAAATTTTATTTATTATATAAATTATTATTTAATTTATTTATTACATAAATTATTATTTATTTTAATATATAAATTACATAAATAAAATATTATTTTATTATTTTATTATATAAATTACAAAAATTATTATTTATTCTAATATATAAATTACATAAATAAATTATTATTTTATTATATAAATTACATAAATTTTTATTTATTTCATTTATATAAATTATTATTTATTATATAGAGTATTATTTATTTAATTTAGTACATAAATTATTTTATTTATATTTATTATATAAATTATTTTATTTATTTTATTTCTACAATTAATTTAGTATTTATATTTAATTCCAATTAATAAATCAGAATAATTTATTTATGTACTTTTATTTATTTAGTTAACCTAAAAGTGAGCTAAGATTTATCGAATATATTTTGAACATTCCCATTATATGGTTTATAATAGAGTCAATTATTATGCTCGTGAATCGCATTAGCTATTTTGTTTTTTTTCACTAAGCGGGAAAGGATTTCAACGGTAATGTTTTTGAAAGCAAACACAAATTACTCCATTCTCTATGTCCGTCACTATAGCATACTCCGTTATCTCTTCAGTTAGCACATTCGTCATTGCAACTCACTGTTTTGGTGGGTCCTCCAATATTTAATTAGCTGATTTTACCCTTGTCATAAAGAAGTTTGTGGGCTCCCGTTGGTGTCAGACTACTGGAAATGCTGGTGGGGTTCCCCCACGTAAATAGCCTATCGCTAATTATCAAAATGAGGTTTGACTAAGGCAAATCCCTATTCTCTTAACCCTAATCATTGTCTCCTTCTTTGCATGTGTGTTTGTAGATGTTCTTGTATGTAGGTTTTAGGTGCTTCGAAGGTGTTCTCAACCCATCAAATTCATTCAAGTCAATAAGGCCCTAGTTGAGGCTTGGAGGTCTCTTTCAGCCCATTTTCTACCGAACCTGAACTAGACATCTATTGAGAACCATAGTGCAAACCAAAGACTCCAAAACCTAATTCTTGATTCTCAAAAACTCAAAAGTGGACTAGGTCACCAACAATGGCGACCTAGTCCCTCTGAGGTCACCTTTTGGGGATCTTTGTGGATATGGACACCCTTTTGGGAAAAACCTATTTCGACAAGTTTTTTTGGGAAGAGGACTAGGTCGCCCCACTTGGCTTAAGTCTCCTTCTACAATTTTCCAACACTTTCTAGGAGCTTCTAGGAGAATTCAATTGTCACATCATTTCTCTAGGTACACACTTTCTATCCTGCTCTATCATTTTCTAGAAATTACTCATTTAGGGCACATAGTTAGTTAGTTTCCATTTGCTTAGTTTTTCTTTATTTACATTTACATACATTTAGATTAGTTTCATTTTACTTTCAGCATTAGCCACACATCAGACACATTCAAAACCATCATTAAATCCCTAACCCCCATTCCTTCCTTTGAATGCAATCACCTTAAACATATCAACACAAGGGGAAAAGTGTCATTCCCAAGCCCAAGTTCTTTTAGGGTGAAAAACCCTAAGAGCCTAGCAAGGGAATCCTCTTTCCTTTGTTAGCATATGTTTTTGGTGGTTCACCTACACAAAAGGATTAAATATAGATGTCCATCTAGGTCAAGTAAATGTAAAACTAAGACAAAGCTAAAATTATAGTGTCTAAAATTTTGAACAAACTATTATTATTTAACAAATTAATTATTAAAAATTTAATACATATATATATATATATATATATATATATATATATAACTATAGTTTCATGTACTCCAGTGCTCAATATTACATTTACTTTGTTCATCCCCATCATACATCAACAACATAATGCATTAACTCTCCCGTGGAAAAACACAACCATGCATGCAATAGTGAGTATAAGCCCACAAGCTTTATTGAAAATTCTAACTACATCATCGGGCACTACTTTCTAAGATTTATTTTATCTCTTCCATTTATTTTTTTGAAGTTTCTAATGGAATTTTTTTCGGTCCAGGCGTGACTAGGATTTTTTCTATAGTATTTGTTTTAAAATCTCTCTATTTGTCTAAAATTTTTAGTGTCAGCCAATGTAGCTCAAATTTTGTTGATTAAGCCTATAGTGTTGTATATCTTTTTCATATTTCTTTTTGTTCAATATTTGAGAATAGGGTGTGGAAATGGAGACTTATTCTACCTCACATTCAGATTTGAATAATTTGCTTTCTTTTTATTAATAATTAATTTTAAAATTTAGTCACATATCAACACATAAAAAACATAAAAATGGAAATAAATTAATCTCTTTTTAAAAGGAAAATTTTTCTTTCACAGCTAAAATTATTCATTAAAGTGAAATTGAAAAAAATATGCTACCTCAAATTATTAAATATTACATACTAATTAAAAATTTTTATTGATGATTAATTACCTGAAATTAAAATTAATGAACAAATTACAAATATATTTTTTTAAAATGACGTATAGTTTTATTCTAAAATTTCATAATTAATTTTCAACTAATAGAATTCGATTGTGAGAGATATAGACCATTTTACCATTTTCTATGCAAATGGTTCTTAATTTGACATTATAAGAACGAATAGGTTTTTGTATTTCTCGTTCCCCTCGGGTAAACACTACTGCTGACAATTAGTGATGCTCCCTATCAGATTCATCATTACATGCATGTGCATGCGACTGCTAGTTTATCCTTCTTTATGGCTTAATTGGTCCAATTTTATTTCCACAAGCCTTATGAATGACATATTTTATGGTTAATCTTGACATTCTTCAATGCATATATGATCTCCTACTGACTTCAATTGGCATTTCATTGATTTTTGGTTAGGATTAAAACACTAGTAAGGGCATCTTTATCCCCCTGAGGTCCTAGGACCCTAATTTTGAGGCATCTATTTTGGGCCCCTTTTTGGTGTCTATGCCCAAAGTTTCATCACTTGAGACTAAGACGCCACCTAGGGAATCTTAGTTATCCTTGAGTCATTTTCTGGATTTGATTTCAAATCTTGGTGGGATTTAACCTCATTTATTCATTGAATTCATATGTTGTCTTGATGTGATATGATTTCGAGATATTAAGCATAGACAACTATAAATACAAGGTTCATTCATTCATTTTCATCCTAAGCATTCATGCTATCATCCTAGAAACTTTAGTATTCATTCCTAAGGCTAATTTATGAGATCAAGTGCATTCAGGAGTAATTCATCAAGCAATTGGAGCCATCATCAAGTTTCAAGCATAATGTAAAATATTGTTCTTACATCATATGTGTTGTTATGCTAACACTTGTGATGTAGGTTTTTGATCTAAGAAAGCAAGCAATTCAAGATCTATCAACCATTTCAAGATCCATGTCCATTGCAACCATTACACACATGTTTGTATCCTTCGCAAGGGTTTCATGAGTTGTAGCATTGCATGTTGTTCATTCAACATTTCCTTCATCATTTCTATTTCACTTCAAGGTTTAATTACCAACAAACGGTTTGACCAAGCCAAACCCCCATTCACTAATAATCAAAAAGTTTTCCCATCTTGTCTATTTATGTTTGCAAATCTAAGTTGAAGACTTGAAGATCATTTGGAGTGCAAAGTTGTTAAAGTTGCAAAGTTACACTACAAAGTTGTCATCTTCAAGGAAACTGACTTACAAGTCAGATCCAAATGTTTCAAAACTTGAGATCCAAGGAGAACCAATTGCAAATCTAGGAGATCAGGACCACATTCACACTTTTCACAAATTGAAATTAAAACTAAGACAAGATTAAAGACATCTTAGTCCTCCAAGAGGAATTTTTCAAAAATTCTTCAGGATTTTGTTCCGTTATCCGAAGATTTTATGTGTACCCCAAAAAATAGCAACGAGACTAAGACAAGAGTAAAGGCATCTTAGTCCTCCAAGGCATATTTTGGTAGTCTATTTGCATTTCCAGAATCCTATTTGCATCTCCAAGTTTCCCAGGTACATATAGCCTAACTTGGAGTTGTTCATTTTTAGTATTTGTAAGTTTCATTTAACTCATTTTGAGTGTTTTGCATATCATAGTGTGTTTTCAAACATTGTCTTTTCCAAACATTTGCTTGGTGGTGAATCCCTTTATCTAAAAGAACACACCCACCTATGTCCTCCTAATTGTGTATTGACTCACCTTGAGAGGTTGATAGTCAATCCTATTAGGGTTCTTGGGACATATTTAAATGACCTAGATAGAATAGGAGGAAAATGACATCCTCTCCCCCTCCCATTTTATCTATGTTTTAACCATCACCTATAGATCAAACACTACACCCACAAGAGGAGCGTAGTAGGGTTTGATGGTGTATTCTCTACATCACATATTTTTTTTTTAGCAAGTGTAGATACTAAAAATTGGTCTAGGCCTGCGAGTACACATTCGACATAATTTTCTATAGTCCATGCTCATGATTAAATAAGTCAATTATTTAATTACCCTTTCTAACACATATTTCCTCTATTAATTAAATACCCCTTTTTAATTAATTCATTAAGTCATAATCATCCTTTATTCAACTTAATTAATTAAATAAATCATATTTATTTAATTATGTTGCGAACTAATTATTTAATTCCCCGTTTATCTATCAATTAAATAATTTATTACTTAATTCCCCCTTTATCATACTTTTCTAACTATAATTAAATATCTTTATTAAATTATTCATTTAACCCCTTTTATCTATAATTAAATATTTATTATTTAATTATTCATATTTATCCTTTTCAAACAGTCAAATTAAATAAATTACTTTATTTATTTAATTAAAGTCTTATTTTTGAATGTTGAATTAAAGTAACATTTAATTCATTATTTAAATAATTATGTCACATTCTTCCATCATTCAGTTATCTCTTACATTCACCAACCTTTGGACTCGAGTTCTATTTATAGTTCTCCAGTTATCTCTTGAGTTCAAACACCAGTTTAACTCTAAGATAGAACTCTCTGTCACAACTAGTCGATTAACTAGTTCTAACTCATTTTGCATTCACATGCATTTAATCTCCAACTTCTATCTTTGGATTTTGCATACAAAGTCTATTTCTTCTATTTTTGAAGATGAAGATTGGAACTCATTTTCTAACTCACATTCTAAAATTAGTCTTTATCCTGCAGTTGAACGCACATTCTAACTCGCGTTCTATCTATCACATATCTCATTGGATAGCATTCATCAATCTAGTCTGTCAATCTCTCTTTCGATCTGAGCCAATCATTTGAAAATAATAAATCTATAAAATGGCCTGTCACAATCATTATTCCTCCTCCAGAAATTATACACTTTTGAGAAGAGAGACTATTCTTTGATATTTTGCTTAGACATTCAACACAAATATACTTGCATTCAAACATAGAAATCTGAGGGCAAGAATACCAAAAGGGAAAAATGGGGAAGAGCAATGGAGTTAATTCGAAAGGGTGAATACATATTCGGTGAGATCAATTCAGTTTGTTTAGTTTTTATCATGTTTTCATAATCGTTCTTTATTGTTTGATTTTAGATTAGTTTTGATTTAAATTAGGATTAATATTGTTTGTTCTAGTTGCAGATCTTATCACAGATTTATTCTAATGTTACATTTGGTGAACTCGACGTGAAGCACACTTCAAATCTGCACATCTTTCAATTTTTCCATTTTCTACTTTTCATTTTTTGCAGATTTTCCATCCAGTGAACCTCATCTGTCAAACACAGCGACGCAACTATAATTACAAACCACATATAACATGCCATAAACCGCATTCGCCTTTCAGCGAATTCTTGAACCGTATCAGACACTCCATTAACCGCATCTGCCTGTCACCAGTCAAACCGCATCTGTGGGTCCAAAAGCTCCATCTTGCTGGTAAAGATTTTTATTTTTTTTATCAATTTCCATGCATCCATATTTTCAATGTTTGCTTTTTAGGTGATTTAGATTTTTGCTAATGTTTGGTTCAGTTGTGTCAAGGTGGAATAACAAGTGTTTGCAGGATGAAGCATAGAAGACAATACAAAAACCAAAGACAAACAATGAACTACTAACAAAATTTGCATGCAGGACCTAATGCTTTTATCTTTTTACCAAGCTTTTCGTTTGATAGAAAGATAATCATCATGTGGATTAAAATGAATTTTTGTTTGGTAGTGTAAACAATCTCGTTTAGGCTTAATAATTTACCAATGTTTTTCGTGTCTACATTGTTAGTTTAGAACCCCACGATTTAGTAATCGAAGTATCCTCTCCCCTTGCGCATTCATGCGATGCTGGGTGTAAGAGAAATGGTTACTGACTCTAGAATTTGGGCGTGTCTTGGTGGGAAAAAGTACTCACCCCAAGATGACTCAGACCGGTAGCACGCTAAAGCCAAGCAACTTCCAGCCAGTATACAAAAGTGGATTCTTGGGGAAACCCCAAGAATCGCATGCACTAGCCCGACGAGATGGACAGAAATCGACTCTCATCGACGTTGGATAGTGTCCCACGAATAGAATGCCCGAATTAAACACCTTGTGGTAGAGTTACCAAAATCTCATCTACTTGTTTGCGCAGCGGGGTCCGCCCTGTGAAGCCATCTTACAATCTTATGGTTTATGTGTAGAGTTGAAAGGTATGCCATGGGAGATTCATGGGTATTGTAGCTTGGCTGCCCCATATAAGTGAGTTTCATGGAGGGGATCTAGTGGGGTCAAGCTACTAATCATCCACGGTAAATATGCATAGCTAGAGAAATCCAAGTAAGAATTCAACAAGTATTGCCCTAAAATCCTAGGGTGTAAATGTTTTTCAAGTCTCAATAGTCCATTCATCACAAAATTGAAAATACTTTGCATGTTGTGTTTGCTGTTTACTATTTGTTGTATTTGCCAAAATCTTGATCAACCAAAAAAAGTCAGTCAAACAACTTTCGGGAAAAATTTCAACTGTCAGAAACAGAGTCGCATTTGTCAGTTTAATTGCCGCATCTGTATTAGCGAGTCACATATATTAGGTTAATAACCACATCTATCTGTCATAAATTTTTCCGTTTTCAATCTGAAAGTTTCGAGTCGCATCTATCACATTCTGAGTTGCATGTGTGAAATCAAACCGCATCTATAAATTTAGGAACCGCAAGTGTCTAGTAGGAAAATTAGGTTTTCAGAGTCTAGAATAGGAAAAACCACATGTGCTTTTGTAAACCGCAACTGTCATAGAAAAGACCACAACTATCAAATTTTGAACCGCAACTGTCAGAAACACTGCAACTATCAAATTGTGAACCACAATTGTTAGGTGAACCGCATTTGCCTACTAATAGAAAACATTCAAAATTGCAAATTGAGTCTGAACATATCACTGTCATTTTCTTCTTTGTTCCTTAAGATCAACCTTGAACAGAAACTATCAAAATTTTGCTAAAAAATCTTGCATCCATTAGGTGTCATATATGTCTTAGTTACCATCATTAGGTCTCATATACATCTTAATTATAGTAAACATCTTATTCATAGTCATCTTAAGTTGCATGCAAATAGATACTCCCTAGGAAATTGCATATCACAAGATTAGATAACTTTCCTTGTCTTTGGAAACGACCATATTCGGGTTTGTCATAGTCAATCAACCTAGTTGCATGCATTTATCCCATAGGTAGGTAGGTTATAGCCATTTTAGAACCATTTATCATCATAATCTTCTATAGATTTTTGCATAGTGTCCATCCTACCATTCGTCATCTTAGTGTACGTCTTTTAGAAACCATTTTAGCTATGTCATTTATCGTTAGAAAAATCCAAAAATCCAAAAATCCAAAAGCATAGACATAGGTCATATCAGTTTTTAGGCATAGTCTGCATTACCCATTTTGAGCAACTATTTCATGGTCGAAACAAGGTCCAAAAAGAAACACAAAGCAATGACAGACCCTAATGAATTCATCAATTCGTTCGGAAACCAACTGTCGAGCAGTAAACAACCACACAAGTCTTTGCTAGAAAAACATGTGACAAATGACACACATGGTTAGATTTTCATAGAAGACATAGATGCAGCAGTACAAGATCCTGAATTTGCATCCTTTATGGATGACTGTTTGGTAAATGATCCCCAACCCCATCTAGCAAAACTGCTAGCAGAAGGTGCCAAACTACCCATAGGATTTGATATACGTACCTTACAGACATATTCAACACAACAATCTCAAACTGCAACGTCGACTGTCTATGTTCCACAAATTACCACAACAATACCGACTGGTATACCAACTCAGACATCGTCAATTATAAACAACACCCCTTTCAACATCACGCAGGGTTTACAATTTACTACGGGGGCAACTTTCTCCAACCCCTTTAGCACCAACACAACTGGTAAGAGAACCAAATTTGGCAGCAATATACCTATACCAAGTCAGACAATTCAGACAGGAAGCATTCCTATTCCTAATCAGACAATTTAGATAGGAAGCATTCCTATACCAACTCAAACCATTCAAATAGGGAATATACCTATACTGAATCAAAATATTTTGACAGGATATATTCCCTCGCCCAATCACAACCCGTCACAGAACATAGCATATCAAAACACCTACATTGATCCCAATTTCACAAACACCATGTACTTGACGCAAGTCGATGTCCTTCAAAACCATATGCAAACACTTCAATAGCAGATGGATAACATGTCTATGTCTGGAAAATGAACTATCTCAGCACAAGACCTATGTCCATGTCCATTTGACAAAGCATTGTATATGACACCTTTCCCCCATGGATACATTATACCCATTTTTCCTAAGTATAATGGGAGAAAGAATCCTTTAGAATACATTAGAGAGTTCTCAATAGCATGCATGGACATATCATATGACCCCACATACTTAATGAGACTATTTCCACGAACCCTTGTCGGGATAGGACTGGAATGGTTTTCTAAATTACCATATGGTATACGATCTTGGGGTGAATTAGCTGAAAATTTTATCAAACATTTTGCTTTTAACATTGACAATGAGGTAGAAATTGCAGCCCTGTGCCACATGACACAAGAAGATGGCAAAACCTTCACCACTTTCTTCTAGAGATGGCAAAGTCTAGCTAGTAGATGTCCCGTTGAAATACCGGAAAAACAAAAGGTCACCATATTCCTAGAGAACATCAACCCCAAATTGTGAAGTGATCTAAGGGTACACTATTGTACTTCATTCTTAGACTTAGTACAAAAGGGAATCATCCTTGAGAAAGGCCTTATAGACAAAGGCAAAATGAAGGCACTAGGCAGGAACCCCATTGTCCAAAATCAAAACGTGCCAAATGATAGAAGGCAATTTTGGTCTAAGCACAAGAATGTTACAAATGATGGAATTGTTGATGCTAAAAACGTACATACCAGACTAGTTATCAAACTTAGAGGGTACACCTCCAATCAAGACATGACAGATAGTCCAGATCAACAAGCTAACTATGTCGAAAATTCACAACAACAAAGACTGCAACAAAGGAGATTTCCTACACGTGAATTTACACCTTTAGGACAACCAATTGAGGTTATTTAAAAAGAGTTGATTAAACACAATCTCATCAAACCTTTGGAAACAAGGGAGTATGATCCAGGATATTTTAAACCTTTTTGGTGGGACGAAAACACCCATTGTGAATATCATCAAACCAAAGGGCACAACCTCCAACAATGTCGTCAACTCAAGAACATAATACAAGAATTTGTTGAGAATGGAACCATAGAGGTTGGTGGCCAGAAAAACAATAAGAACAATGATCATAAGGTCTTCAAGAACCCATTACATGACCACACAAAAGGAAAAGCCTCCAGTTCGGGACCTAAGACCGATCCATTAGCCAATTACACAAACACCAACTATGACTATCGAAAAGAAAAGATCATATATAGCCTTCGTGCAGCAAATGAGCATGTTGATACCTTCACCATTAAGAAGCATCCGGGATGTAGTCCAAACACACGCAAAACTAAGATCACTATTCCAGGTCCTTCTTTTGAACCATCTATGCAACCTTCCAAGTTCAAGTACAATCTTCTTGATCAATTGAGTAAAACCCCCTTGCAAATATCTATCTTGGAATTGTTGACCTTATCACCTGGACATCGAGCCATCCTTGACAAAGCTCTACAGAATACAACCATTCCTATAGATTTAGATGTCAATCGTTTCAAAGAGATGGTGGGATATTTAACCAATTCGCATCATGTCACCTTTTCCCAACAAGATTACTCAGCTAAAAAGTCAGATCATAATGACCCCTTATATCTTGAAGTCTTAGTCCATGAAACCAGAGTCAAATGAGTCTTGGTAGACAGAGGAGCAAGTTTGAACCTATGTACCCTTAAATTGGTTAAGGCATTAGGATTCTCAAAAGATTGTGTAGATACCTCTAAGAGTATAGTCATCAAGGCTTATGATAATGAGGAAAGATCATCCAAAGGAGTTGTCACACTCCCTATCCGAATTGGCCCAACAATCATGAACACCAACTTCCAAGTCTTGGATCTCACCCTCCCATAAAACTTGTTGTTAGGTAGACCTTGGATACATGCAATGAAGGTTGTACCTTCAACATACCACCAATGTCTCAAATTCCCCTATAATGGCACAGAGATCACCATTGATGGTGATCCATATCCTTTTCAGTATTGTACAAGCCTAGAGGAAATTCCACAACGACAAGTGCTAGTTAACCAAGAAGCTTCTTCATCTACTTTATCCCAATACATTGACCCCTCACATCTCACTAAGTCCCTTTCACTCAAACCACCATCATCCTCTCCAAAACTTGAGATCCAAGACAAGGGTTCTGGCAAATACAAAATAAAGGCATCATACTGTGTTAGTGAACTGATTCCACCTAAGGCATATGGCCTACCCATGGCGGATAGAAGATAGTCAGTGGTCATGTTTCATGTTTCCCCCTACAATGACATTAACCAAATGGGGAGAGTTAAGCGAAGAAATTGTGGATCAAGGTGATTCCTGGTTGTATCAAGAAGAACATGAATATCCCTCCCCGTCTATTCAAATAGCCAAGGACCAGTATGGGAAAGGTTTTAAAATAATGCAAAAGGAAGGCTATGACAGGCATAGTGGGTTAGGTCTATATCAGAATGGAAGGACATAACCAATTACTATCTACCCATGACCGAAATATCTAGGGCTAGGATGTCAACCGCTTCGAATCGGGTTTCTTGGTACTTCATTATCATTTCAAGAGGAAGTAAATGATTATGTAGAAATCAAGACATCTCATGAACCACTTCCCCCAATTTGCGACAAAACCCCAGTTTACGAAAAACCTCCAGTTTCCAATGAATTCCCTTACTCAAGTGATGGTGAGTGGGAGTCCCTTTCATCTACTAGTACTATGAGCATAGATGCCTTATTTGGAGAATTGGACCTCAACGTGAAACCTGAACCAAAATTATCTAGTCCCCGTCTTAAGAAGCACTTGTCCAAACAAGAATGGCAAGAGAACTATTATTGGGAAACCCTTGATCATGCATCTTGGGCACCTAAAAACCCATCTTCTGACCAATCTTCCCTTACTATGGTCCCACATCAAAGTTTACTTACCCGTAGGGAAAAGACCAAGCAGGAGTTAGTCCAAAACTTCTGCGACCATGTCAACCACTCTATATTAACCTTGACAGCAACTACCTTTAAAAACTTCGATGATGACATGCCCCTTATATATCCCGAACTCATTTACTAGGATCAACAATGTACACCTATCATAGATACATTTGAGAACGACGAAGCAATTGATGAGTTCATGGGACTTAGAGAAGGCATACCAAGAGGGGACCATAAAGCAGGTTTTGCCATAGACTTGGATGATAAGGCATGCTTTGGGGAGTTTATTTACACCTCTAGTCGCAAAAATGAGAATGAAAAGAAAAAAAATGATGAGTCCCTAGGTGAAAACTGAAAGGCGCCTTTGGACGAAGAAAAAGTCAAAATAAACGACGTATCCGAGGGCGAAAACCTCTCAGACGCACCCAAGGATAGAGGTTTAAATATTCTCACCATTGAATAGGAAAAGTCACCAATGTTAGTGGAAGAATCTGTTGAAGTCAACATAGGTACAAAAGAGAATCCTAGGAAAGTCTATTTTGCAGCTTCTTTAACAGAGATAGAAAAATTTGAGTTTAAGGACTTCATTCAAAAGAGACAGATAAACTTTGCATGGTCATATGCTGACATGCCGAGGCTGGATCCAGATCTAATATTGCACCATTTACCTCTACATCTAGGTATTAAGCCATTCAAGTAGAAGTTGAGGAAGATGCATCCGCAAATTACTCTATTGGTCAAAGTAGAACTTAAGAAAATTTTGGATGTAGGATTCATAAGGACAATAGACTATGCGGATTGGATATCAAATCTTGTACCAGTGACTAAGCCAACTGGGGGCATTCACATTTGCATTGACTTTAGAGACATCAACAAGGCATGTCCTAAGGATGACTTTCCTTTGCCAAATATCGACATGATAGTAGACCTTACAATAGGCTACGAGATGCTATCCCTCATGGATGGTTTCTCTGGATATAACCAGATTAAAATCGCACCTGAATACCAGCATAAAATAGCTTTTATGTGTCCATGGGGCACATATTGTTGGAATGTTATACCGTTTGGCCTTAAGAATGCAGGAGCTACCTATCAGCGGGCCATGACCACAATTTTCCATGACTTTGTACATACTTTCATGGAAGATTATGTAGATGACATCATAGCAAAATCAGAAATAAGGGAAGATCATTTGAAAGTCTTAGACAAGATATTCCAAAGGCTAGAGAATTACAATGTCAAGCTAAATTCGAAGAAGTGTATCTTTGGAGTCAAATCAGGGAAAAATTTAGGGTATATCATCTCTCATAGAGGCATTGAAGTAGATCTAGAGAAGGTAAGAGCCATCATAGAAATGCCTCCTCCAGTCAGCATTGGTCAACTCAGAACCTTACAAGGGAGATTACAGTCAATTAGACGTTTCATAGTACAATTCATAGATAAAATACATGCATTTCAGCATCTACTCAAGAAAGGAGTGCCATTTGTATGGACCCTTAAATGTCAAGAGGCCTTCTAGCAAATCAAGGACTATTTGCTTACTCCACCAGTCTCAATGCCACCTATAGAGGGAAAACCATTGAAATTATACATCTCAGCAACTCAGTTGGCATTAGGGGCTCTTCTTGCACAACAAGACGATCAAGGTCATGAGAGAGCGATCTATTATATCAGTCATACCTTAGTGGGCTATGAATTGAATTACAACAACATAGAACATGCCTGTCTTGTGGTAGTTTTTGCTACCCAAAAACTTCGACACTACATGCTCAATCGACAAACAAGGTTAATTGCAAAGATTGATCCACTTGAATACCTCCTAAGTAAGGCAGCTTTAACAGGTCGATTGGCTAAATGGGTCATGATACTTAGCGAATATGACATTCAGTATGTCGAAAGGAAGGCTATAAAAGGACAAGTGATTGCAGATCAACTAGCTGATGCACCTATAAAGGTAGACCATCCATTAGTGGCAGATTTTCCGGATGAATTTCTCTTCAACATTGACATTAAAATAGAATGGAAACTGTACTTTGATGGGTCACACACAAATCGTGGTTTAGGAGCTGGTATCTTATTTGTCACACCTCAAGGTGATACCATTCTGAAATCATTCAGGATTGCATTTCCTTGTACCAACAATATAGTAGAATATGAAGCTCTAGTGACAGGGTTGAAAATGGCAGTTCAATGGACAATTAAGAGCCTACATGTTTTTGGCGACTCTCAACTTGTAATCTGACAGGTAAATGATGACTATGAGACTAAGGATGAGAAGCTTGCACCATACAAGCGAATGGAAGATAGTTTTAAATAGTATTTCAAAGACATAAATTTTCAACAAATACCACGTATCCAAAATAGAGCTGTAGATGCAATGGCAACCATGGGTTCCTTGTTGGATATTCCGAGTAACGTGCCTAAGTTCGAGTTCTTGGTTGAACAACTTTTGGTTCCCGCTTATGATATCCCCGATACGATGATAGTGTGTACCATTGTTGCTCCTATGTCTCCTTGGTATAAAGACATATTTGATACCTTACTGACCAAACCCTACCTCAAGACTTGTCTAATAACCAATGTCGAACATTCATCCGAAAGTTAGCCAAGTACACCATCATCGGAGAAACCCTATATAGACGCACCTTAGATAACGCCCTTATGAGATGTCCCGATGCTGAGGAAGCACAAACAACTTTGCAAGTGGTACACGAGGGTATATGCGGATCTCATTCGAGTTGTCCCACTCTAGCCCACAACATTATGAGACTGGGTTACTATTGGCCTACGATGGAGAAAGACTCATACGTCTTTGTAAAGAAATGTAGACAATGTCAAATACATGGAGACTTGATAAGAGTGCTAGCACAAGAGCTTCATCCGATTACTTCACCATGGCCCTTCACCCAATGGGGACTCCACCTCCTAGGTAAGATACACCCTCCATCATCAAATGGCCATAAATTCATCATCACCACCACCGAATACTTCACCAAATGGATTGAAGCTATTCCCATGACATACATAACTGGCACACAAATATCTAAGTTTATCCTAAACTATATCATTTGTCAGTATGGTGTACCATAGTCCATCATCATAGACAATGGCCGCCCATTCAAGAACCAAGAAGTACGCCATTTATGTGAAGAATTCCATATTAAACAACATTTCTCCACTCCGTATTACCCACAAGGTAATGGCCAAGCTGAGGCATCTAATAAGACTATTGTTAGAATCCTTAAGAAGATTGTCAATGATGCTGGCCATGATTGGCACCTACAGCTTAATCCTACCTTATGGGCTTATCGCACAAGCATCTGTACTCCCACCGGCGCCACTCCATTTTCCCTCATATTCGGATCCGAAGCTTATTTACCTATCGAGGTTGAAATACCTTCTCTACGGTTATCCTTGAAGGGTCATGTTGACGATGAAGAGTACTATGTCTCAAGGTTATAAGAGCTAGAATTGCTGGATGAGCAAAGACAGAAAGCATTAGATCATTTGCAAGTATATCAGAATCATCTTCGTCGTAGTTACAATAGGAAGGTTCTCAATAGACATTTTGACATTGGTGACCTGGTATTAATGGAGAATCCTAAGAACCAAGCTGAAAGAGAAAAACCAAGTAAGTTCGAGCCTAACTGGTTGGGGCCCTATATAGTCATAGAAGCCTTTGGATCAGGAGTGTACCAACTCTCTACTCCTGAAGGTGAGCCGCTTATGTCACCGATCAACAGTCTACATCTAAAGAGGTTCTATGCTTAGCTTTTGAGAATCTGTGTCTTAATCTAGAAAATACAAAAAAAAAAAATTGAAAAAACAAAAAAATGGTTACCTTGATGAAAGCCTGGCAAACAGGCGTCTTTGTAACACCAAAAAAAAATAAAAATTTGAGAAAATAAAAAAAGAAAAGAGAAATAAATCCGTCCAATAGTGAAAATCGCTTCGGTGGTGCTATGGATAAGTACCATGGTGAAAACCTCGCCAACAAGCACCATGTGTAGTCAAGCTCACTCTTCCGTCTACCATCATTCTAATCAGACTTTTTTGTCATCATTCATAATAAATGGTTGTCTTATCCATTCCATGAAACGATTGACATCTAGCATCCATTCTGTCACATTACCCACTCCATCTTCCAAATGTTATTCTCGACTGGGGGAAAGTCCTTGTTCTATGCCCTAACACCTTGTACATAATGTCACATCATCGAAAATGTCCTGAAAAATACCAAAAACATTAGAAAACTTCAAAAATCGAAAAAAATCGAAAAAGTGTCAGAAAATCCCAAAAATAGAGTCAGGTCATCATGTCAAGTCATCATGTCAAGTCCATCATGTCAAGTCCATCATGTCAAGTCAGTCATGTTAAGTCAGTTGTAGATTTTAGTTGAACTACGTTTCCTCTGCGACTGGGACGTAGGCAAGGCCATCAATCGATGTGCCCCCGAGGCATTAGGTCAGTCAGTCTAGGTTTGTCATGTATCACACACATTAAATCATGAATCTTTGTACATACAAGGTCATTGGTCATGTCGAACTACGAGGTCTCTACGTGTACAACGTAGGCAAGGCTAATCAATTGATGAGCTCCCGAGACCACACTAGGTCAGTCCAATAGGGTTCAGTCACAATCATTATCACACAAGTTGCATATCATAGTTTAAGGCATCATCTCATGTCATTCTCTATCTACACGCACACACTTTTATCAGTTAAATAATCAAAACAAGTCATGCAACAAGAAGGCAAAATTTCTCAATAGTCATCAAGTCAATATCCAACTTATTGTCAAAGTGATCAACCTATGTCTTACGCAAGATATATCTTTCTTGTCAACAGATGTCATCAAATTGTCATAGTCTCATGTGGCTTGTCACCTCAACATCATCAGACTCCAACGTCTTATACGGCACGTGTCTTACTGAAACCAGGCTTTGTCATGCCTTATATAGAAGTCACCAAGTTGAAACCAGACTCAATGTCTTATGCAGTATGTGTCATTCTCTCACATTACGCTATGTGAAACATCAACATCAAACAATCCCACAAGATCAAGTTTTGGTGAATACATTTATTTGGCTTTATGACTTTATATCTTATTTTGTCTTATCTTTTTATTGATTTGTGCAAGATCCTGTTACTAGTTTTCTCAAGGATGTCCCTTGAAGGATTTAGAGAAGCAATGATGTCTCAGGACTCTTTTTTCTTTGGCTGTTGTCTGTCAACTATCTTTTTAACATTGGTTTTTGAGTCATGTTACTAGTTTCCTCAAGGATGTCCAATCAAGGATTTAGAGGAGCAATGATGTCTCATGACCCATCTTTTATTTGTCTGCTGTCTATGGTTTGTCTCGACTAAATGACTGGGGCTTCTTGTCCGTAGTTTGAGTTAAGACACTCCTTGTCTACGACTGTCTGTTTTTCATAGGTGGATAACTTTGTATACTATGGTCTATCTCATATCATAGTGTGTACTATCCATCTATGTCCTATCCCGCCCAGTGATGATAACAAGCAAGTATAGCGTATTTGGAAATATCTCGAAGATTATATATTTTTCTCAATCAATCAATTTTCATTCTATCATTTTCTCCGTCAATCACACTTTAATTATGTCTTATTAACATTCTGAATTACTTTCATCCTAACATTTCTCTTCTTTGACATAAAGATAAGGTCCTGTGACACAATAACAACATTAGATCAGTTGCATTATCATACATTTCACATAGTTGCATTATATTTCACATCATTACATAATAGGCATTGCATCATCATATAAGGTAAACGTTGCATGTACATATTATCACACATATAAATAAGCATCATATAGATCATTGCATTCATTATCATAACTAAATAGAATCATCCATAACATCATTGTAAAATTTATAACTCATAAACATATAGAAACAATTCATTCATAACCCATGTATATACATCATTTAGGAAACATAATCATGTAGAAATGAAGCATCATCCATCACATAGAATTGGATATCATGTAGAAGCTGCCAAACTCATATATATATATATATATATTGCTCAAAAAGTGTGTCATAGTACAATGTCTAAATGTATCAATAAATAAAACATGAGCTCATAGGCTCTCTGATCAAAATACAACTGTCTACATAAGTCCCTATCATCGTGTCCCACTACCCCTGCTGTCACGTGGTGATGGTGGTGGGAAAATAGTTGAAGGTAGCCTCTATGAGGTGGAAGGCCTATCATATGGACCTGTCCTCGATGGTCCTACCACCCCCGCGGTACTCTATGTCCTCTGACTTCGAGTATGACTCCTACCCTGACTCCACACCTCTGAAAATGTAGGAGCTCGTCTATCTATTGGCACTACTGCCGCATAAAGATCTCTATAGTACATAGCTCTCTCCACTGGTCTGATCAAATCTCCTACCATGCCATTTGATGAAGATCCACTACAAAGGAATCTAACCTCTGTGAACTGTTGCTCTATCTCCTGTGTCTGAGCAATTGCCTGATCTCTCTCTGTTAGAGCACTATCCCTCTCTGCATGGATACTGTCCCTCTCAGCACAGATACTGTCTCTCTCTACATGGGCACTATCTCTCTCTAGCCTCATCGCGTTAAACTCTGCTATCATCACTATGAGTCTCTCCTCCAAAACCTCCCTATCACCATCCCTAGGAGCATCCTCCTCCTGTCTCCCCTCCACTATCCAATCTCTAAGTTGTCTCTCCTACTCCTCCATCAGTGCCTCCTCCTCACATCCTCCTCTATATCATCCTCTCCATATCCCGCCAAAATCCCTAGAGGGTCCAAATCCATCTCTGCATCGAGATCCTCTACAATGTCCTCTAGTCCAACATCCACATCTACATGCTCCTCAACCACTACCTCTGCTACAGCCTGCTCACCCCCAGCCTGTACATCCACTCCCCCTCCAATCTCCACCATCGGTACATCAACTGCTACTGCCTCCTCAATAGGTGCATGTCCCCCTCTCTGTCCTCTCTGTCCTCATCTCCCACCTCTACCACCATCTCTACCACCAACTCTACCCACTCTAGCACCTCCACCTCTCCATCGTCCTCTCATCCTTGTGCCTCGTCTCTTGACTGGTGCTAGTAAATCTACATCGGTATAGGGAATTGTTCGATGCACTGCCCACCATGCATCATATGCAGTCGTAGTCCTTGGATCTTCTAATCCATCTCTCCACCCCCACTGTACTGGCTACAATGCATGTATGTCTGCCTTAGCTATGGTAACTGGTATCATGGGTCCCCACCATGGAACCTCTTTGGATGAACGAGCAAACTCTACTCTACTCAGAGGCACATCCTAAACCTCTCCAAACTGTCTCAGAACTCTGTCTGGTAGGTGTCACTCAATGATGTGAACACTAGAAATAGTCCTCCTAATAAGGTACTGTGTCTATCTATAGAATGGAAAATGTTTATCATCATCCGACCACTCCTCACAATCCATGTAAGGTCTCCATATGAACTGATCTAGAGTATCCAAGGCATGTCACCAGTATCCTGTGTCACCCACATGAGTCTGTGTGATCTGCCCTGTATATCGAAACACATATGGGTGTCTCTCCTCTCACTCTACTGTCACTAGAGGACGGAATACAACTGTCCTCTCAAAACCCCATATCATCAACAATTTCGTCCCACAACTGAATGACTGTGCATCTCTCTAAGCAATGTCATGTAGATGAAAATACAGCATCCCGAGTAGACATGGACCCCATGCATATCTCATCTCACTCTCCAACATCCCAACCAACATAGCTCCCCATCCCACTGGAAAGCCATGACCTTGTCTATCCGAAAGCACAATCCCGCCAATCAATGTACATAGGATGCAATCAATCTTGTTGTATCTGTCTGCTAACACTAGCCATCTAATCTCGTAGTGCTCAATGTCGAGCCTACTGATGTCATCAACCAGATAGAACCATGCCAACTCATTCAACCCTCGTTGCGGATCATATGTAACCCGCTCTCCTCTAATAGGAAGTCTCAATATCCTATACACATCCTCTAATGTGACAGTGGCCTCCCCAATCGGCAAATGAAACGATGATGTCTCAGAATGCCATCGCTCGCACAGTGCAGTCAACATCCCCGTGTTCGCCCGAATGCCAAGCATAGACAAGCAGTGATGTAGATCTACAACCCATAGCAATCGAATCTATGCAGAAGTCAAATTATCTCTCAGATCAAATGTATCTAGTTGAGACTCCCGCATATAAATCGGATCTAAAATCACGTGCATTTAAACCATGATGTGAGAAAGTTTTCAAGTTTTTACTTTGCAAAAATTTTTGAAAAAATTTACCAGCAAAATGTGGCTCACCTTGTCAGATGTGGTGCATTTTTTTCAAATGCATCGCACAATTCCTCAGATGTGGTGCATATTACATATGTGTCACATATTTCCCACACCCCTATTATAATTCTGCACATGTGGTCATTTGTTACAAAGGCGTTGTCGTTTCCTTAACCTACACATTTTAACACATGCGGTGCATTTTAAACAAATGCGGTGCATTTTCCTAGCCTACATTTCTACTACATATGTGCTCCCAAATGCATATGTGGTTCATGACCACACATGCGTCTAACCCCCATACAAATGTGTTGCATGTATACACATCTGGTGCACCAAAATTCAAATGCATTAATTCTCCTTAATCCTATTCTAACCTATGCATGAAATTGCATATGCGTTGTTTCACAGTCAAATGCGGCGATTACGATGGCATATGCGTCATTCACGATGAACCGCATTTGCTTAATGCATTTTATAAGCCTCGAAAAATATTCAAAAATTAAATTTCAAGCTCTCGTTTTCGAGTACATATCGGTGGTCCTGCGTCGGCTGGCTGCTGGAAGGTCTGGATCCGAAATCCTCTATGCCTAGTGTATGGAATAGGTGCCATTTGTCCATCAGTCAGAGCAAATTATCAAGTTTTTCTATCTCCTTCGGGTGCAAATGAATTCATTTTAGCCCTAATTTTTATTTATAGGAGGATTTCAAGTGGCATTTTCTCAGCCCTAATCTATTGGCCACGTAATCTTTTAACTTCTAACTACCCGTATTCGTTCGTCTTAACTCTGTTTTCAATTCCGTCAACTCCATAGCATTTCTAACTATCAAATTGACTTATCGGGAATATTTCTTGATTTTTTTGAAACTTTCAAAAAAATGTCAATTTTCCCGAGGGGGCATACCTTACCCTGTTTCATGCTAGGGCATGACCAGGGCATATTTTCTTTGACACAATGCCGTAACAACATTGTATCAAAGAGGGGCAAACTGTAGATACTGAAAATTGGTCTAGGCTTGCAAGTACACATTTGACATAATTTTTTATAGTTCGTGGTCATGATTAAATAATGTCAATTATTTAATTACCCTTTCTAACACATATTTCCTCTATTAATTAAATACCCCTTTTTAATTAATTCATTAAGTCATAATCATCCTTTATTCAACTTAATTAATTAAATAAATCATATCTATTTAATTATGTTGCAAACTAATTATTTAAATCCCCCTTTATCTATCAATTAAATAATTTATTATTTAATTGATAGATAATAAATTTTTTAATTGATTAAATTTTATCATACTTTTCTAACTATAATTAAATATCTTTATTTAATTATTCGTTTAACCCCTTTTATCTATAATTAAATATTTATTATTTAATTATTCATATTTATCCTTTTCAAACAGTCAAATTAAATAAATTACTTTATTAATTTAATTAAAGTCTTATTTTCGAATGTTGAATTAAAGTAACATTTAACTCATTATTGAAATAATTATGTCACATTATTCCATCATTCAATTATCTTACATTCACTCACCTTTGGACTCGAGTTCTATTTTTAGTTCTCCAGTTATCTCTTGAGTTCAAACACCAGTTTATCTCTGAGAGAGAACTCTCTGTCACAACTAGTCGATTAACTAGTTCTACCTCATTTTGCGTTCACATGAATTTAATCTCCAACTTCTAACTTTGGCTTTTGCATACAAAGTCTATTTCTTCTATTTTTGAAGATGAAGATTGGAACTCATGTTCTAACTCACGTTCTAAAATTAGTCTTTATCCTGCAGTTGAACTCACGTTCTAACTCGCGTTCTATCTGTCACATATCTCATTGCATGGCATTCGTCAATCTAGTCCGTCAATCTCTCTTTCGATCTGAGCCGATTGTTCGAAAACACAAAATCTATAAAATGGCCTATCACAATCATTATTCCTCCTCCCAAAATTATACACTTTTGAGAAGAGAGACTATTCTTTGATATTTTGCTTAGACATTCAACACAGCTATACTTGCATTCAAACACAGAAATCTGAGGGCAAGAATACCAAAAGCGCAAAATGGAGAAGAGCAATGGAGTTAATTTGAAAGGGTGAATACATATTCAGTGAGATCAATTCAGTTTGTTTAGTTTTTATCATGTTTTCATATTCGTTCTTTATTGTTTGATTTTAGATTAGTTTTGATTTAGATTAGGATGAATATTGTTTGTTCTAGTTGCAGATCTTATCACAGATTTATTCTAATGTTACAGCAATAATTTTAAATCCAACCTCATGGCAAATTATTTAAACTCAAGTATAGGTAAGTGAGGCCACCTCACTTCACAACATGCTTAAAATTTACATCCACTTAGCCAAGAATAAAAATATCCAGCCTTAATTTTATGTACCTAAGAAGATGGTTTATTTTCATGCTTAGATGTCAACTCAAGGATCACTAGGCTGCTAGAAAAAGGAAAATAGAATATTGAACTAGTAAATGTTCCTAATTCTCAAGATGACTAAAATTTCCAAGGAAAGAAAATACATATCTATGCTTCAACAATGTAATTTAGAAGAAAATTTTGGTACAAAAATAAACAATAAGGTACAAGAAGAGAGCATGAATATGATAAACGCAAGGAAATAAAGATAAATGGTGTAATTAAATATTCTTTTCTCATCAAGACCACATTTAAGGTCATAATAGAAACATTATTGGACTTCTTCCTTGAAAATAAATAAACTACAAGAAGAGGTTCCCACAATTTGTAGTGATCAATAAAAACCCTTCAAATCTCAGAAGGGATTGTGGAGTACAAAAAAGAGATGGTGAAGAATACTACTTTAACCACTCAGCTGTTTGAGCTAGAACTCAAGAACAACCAAGTTAAATAGGTTAGGGATGATCTTTCAAAGGATGCTAGTTCCAAGAAGGGTAAAAATGTGGATAGTTCTACCATGCCCCCTATCGAGGATGGTGCTACCATTTAGCAAAAACCTTTGTCTTTTGAAAAAAATTGTAATTCTTGGCAAAGCAGTGGTAGGAAATCAATGGCCTTAGGTTGTTGGGTGGCTAGTAGCTTCTCTAGTTTCTTATTGGTCTCTTTATATTTCAGCATCTTTGTTTTATGTTGATTTATCTTTTTGGCTATTTCAGTTTTTAGTTTTTGGGTGCCTCACTTTTCATGAGCTCCCCTATGTGGCCTTGATGGAAATTTTATAATAGGTATAGGCCCTTACTATCTTTATCTTAATCAAAAAATTGCATATTAGAAAGAAATGCCACAAATAATATTTTCATCACCTTTGGACAAAGTGAAAAAAATTGATTCCCCTAAAAATAAAAAAATATTGAAAAAATAAAATACAAACATTATAAAATATATCTTGAAAATTATGCTACAAATAATTGCTAACTAGTTGAGTAAATCCTACAATATGATGGCTAGTCATAAAACTAATGAAGACATATGATTACAAGGAAGAAAACATTTCAAACCTAAACTATGAAATAAAAAATTGTGGGACTAAAGAGTCATTACAAACAATCTAGTTAGGATGAATCGTTGTATAAGTGACAATATAAGAAAAAAAATGCCATAAGAAAATAGCATTGTGCAAGTAGAAAAGATGGAGATGATAAAATTTTGATGAAATTTTTGAAGCCAGTGTGAAAAACACCTCAAATAAGCATAGAAATATCATTCCCACAATAAATAATAAAAAAAGAAAAACATATAAACATTTAAAATAAAATAAAAAAACCAAAGATAGAGATGCAATGTTGTTTAGTAGGATGAAAATTCTCTTCTACAAAACACATCCAAGGACCTAAAAGAAAATTAAAAGAATCCTAGAAATGGCTTGGAAAATAAAATATTAGATTGGGACAAGGATCTTAGAAGGAATTCCAAAATATACAATATAGAATGTATGATAAAATATAAAAGCTACATACAAATAGATTTTTCTTAAGAAATTAACTTGCAAATGCAATTGACATAAGATAATAAATTAATGGAAGAAACAAACAAGTATCTTAATCTACTCAATCCATTTTATTAATTAGATGTGATAAATATGAGATAGATAAAGAGTTTGTATTTACTATTGGTTGCTCTTGAGATATTTACTACATTGATAGAATGTACTCAGAGTTTTAGGTGTGACAATATGTCCTTCAAAGGGGTTCTCATACATTCTTGGGAAGGAATTTAAATAGTTGATATCAAATATTTGATTATAGGGCAAGGATGCATTATCTTGCTGGAAAATTTACATTAGGGAGAAATGAGGAGGAAATGCTATTGATGTAAGTGGAGGAATACAATTAATTCTAGTGATGTAGAACTAGGAATTTATTAATTTGAATGAATGAACTTTAGATATAAAGTCAATTTTTATGGTTTGTTTTGTGAGGTGGAGAAAATTATTTTAAATTTTAATGTTATGAAAGGGGGACAGTGCATTATGGAATTAGTCTAATTAATTTTATAAATTTTTTTGTTTATTGATTAATATACATAGATTATTTGAATTATTTAAATAATTTACTTAATTAGTTAATAAAATTAGCTGAATTTATTAAATAAATTTAGTGAATGGGTAATATAGAGTTAATGATGGTGGTGTTGATGAAAATGATTTATGTTTCTAAAGAAATAATTGGTGTTGTGATTAAAAATAGGTTTTATAGTTTTAAATATATTCTTAGTTACAATTTATATTCATATAATAATTAAATATTATTATCAATGATAGAGATTTAGAGTACTACCACTAAACAAACATTGACCATACAATTTGTAATTATATGATTATGACATAGAACCTTCTCAAGTTGCAATATATTATATTTTTTATATATCAAAGTCTTAACCTTTCATTTATTAGATATTATAGAAATATTCATCTTTGTGAGATGTCAAAATAAATGCATATTTGAGATAGATGGAAAATATTTGATCTTATTTTTAGTACATTTTATAAAGTTTTACTCTTCATCTATATAAAAAATGGAAATTAATGGAGTCCATTTCTTTCATAAATATTGAATGAACTTGCATCCACTAGAGTTTAAATTACTAAATGATGAGAAGGTATACACTCACTCCCAAGAGTTTGGAGTGTATGTACACCACATAGAAGAGTTACTTGAATCAATTATATGAATTTTTACATAAGCAATAATAATTTTATTTGTTTCAGTAAAGAATTATAGAAACATTAATGAGAATATTTTATAGGATAACATTCACATTTAGAACATTTTTATAGCAAGTGATATTTTCCACTACTTATTCATTTGTGTTTTCATGACATAAACAGTTGAGTTGTATGAAGAATTGTAATTTAATTCCAACACACCCTTTAACATACATTCATGCTGAAATAAGCTATCATACATGATTTTTACTTCTAGTTACTTTTCTAATACTTTACAATAAATATTTTTCACCTATTTAAATTCAATACATAATATATTTCATAAATTGTATAAATTTGATATCATTTCTCATCTACTTAAAAATTCAACCATCCAAAAATTATGATTGATTGACAAAATTTTACTATACTAAAATATTTTAAATACCCATTAAACTTATGTGTCCCATTACTTATTTTACTTAAAATTATTAAACAAATTTAATTATAATAGCCTATTCAGCCAAAATATTTTCGCCTACCGTTCTGAAATATATTAGCACGAAGTTTGTAATGTACGTGGATTGAAACATTACACCTATCGCCTTTTTAATACACTAAGTAGGTTGTTTAGTATTGTTCAATATAAAGGAAAATTAATTTGTTTCAGTTGCACGAAAAAATAATTACATATTTTGGTTATCCGTATACTTCACACATATTGCAAGGAGAATGTATAATAATTTGACATTATACATTCATGCAACTGTACTGCTTCTGCGTTCATGCTCTTGTTGTTGAGTTTATTCACCACTTACGATGCGCTTTATGTGCTAGGTAAACTCAATATAATAAACTATCATATGGGGCTCTGTAACAAGTTATGGAAGGCGGTGGGAGCCCGCTTTGGGTTTCGTCATTATTTGACTTGTCACAGCAGGCAACAGGCAGTTTAGATAGGCCAACAGTTTAACAAGAAGGCAGATTGCCATTTGCGCCGGTGATCACACCAGGCTTGAGGGCTCAAGGTGTTTACAAAAGTAAAGCGAGGGCCTTACTGACGCCCTAATAATGAAGTAGATTCAAATACTCATGATGTCGAGGAATGTAAGCTGCCAACAGTGTAGTTGAGTAGTTGCTATTAGTTTAGTTTAGTTTACTTCAGTTCAAATAGTTCATAAACTCACTATCTTGTATGGCTTGAAGACATGTTCTACTCTCTTTCCTCCCTTGTTATTTTGAAAAGTTACTCTCCATTCCCCATCTACGCTCACACGAACACATATAGGTTCTTTGTAAAAAGATACTAGTATAGAATCAACACACTTAACATTTAAGGCCGTTGCAATTACTGGAGTAGTTAATCCGTAAGGTCTGCACCAATTTTGATGCCATGTAATTTTCAAGTGTCAAATCTAATAAAGCATTTTTTGAGGTTTGTTCTAAATATATTTTACAGCCTATACGGTATTGCTTGTAATCCCTCTTCTTCAGCCTCGCTTATCAATAAAATATTGAAGATAACAGTCTTGCTAAGGAGCCCCTACCCTCCAATATATTCTAGAGATGCAGATATTCTTTAATGGCTGCTATACATTCTCTTCGAGCTTGCTGCAGTCACATTATGAAGCTGCAACACTTCTCTCTTGTACCTATCATTATGATCTCGAACCTTGTGTTTTAGATAGCATATCTATTTAGTCTTTATGTATTAAATTCAATGATTAAAAAAAAACCAACTCAATTTATTGTTTCATCGTTTTCTCTATTATATGTAATATCCTTTATGTATCTATCAATATATTGGTGGTTTTACTCCATCTCTTGAAATCTTTTGGGTTTTTCATCTATGCTCTTAACTTAAACCCAACAATTGAGTAGGAATTTAAAAATAGCTCAGAGTAGTGAATGTTTTCTATGTCATGTGAATTTATTTTGTGTGAGTTTTTAATTTTGTAAGAGAAACATGACAATTTGTAATAGTTTAAATTTATTTTAGTTTCAAATAGATTTATTCAAAGGAGAAAACAATGATTTTTAAAATATAAAAATTACAATTTTATTCATTTTATAAGATTTGTGGAAGTTAATTGAAAATGGTTATCTAAATCCTACAAATGTTCAAACATTTGCATCTTTTAAGTAAGGAACAAAGCGATATGGAAAGGGAGAATAAGGAAAATGTTTCAAAAGACCTCTTCATAGTCCAACAAGTTGTTGGTATGTAGCGACTGATCATTCTATACTGTACACTCTTCATGTATCCTCACCAGGAAATTACTGAAAAAGGGAAAAAACCCCGATTTTGTATAACCCTAATTTATAAAGGGTTTGGGATAGAGTTACAGTATCATAAGAAATAGGCGATTATTTGTGATATTGTAATAGGGTTTTGCACTGGTTAATAATATCATTGGTTGGCTGCGGTTTGGTGGATGTAGCCCACATTGGGTGAACCACGTTAAATTCTTTGTGTTAGTTTTATGTGTGTTTTATTTCTGGTTTATTTGATAAAATCTACATTTAGCTTTTAGATATCTATCTTTGAAAACCTAACACAAGTTGTCCATCAATGTATTTTCTCACGAATTGTTGCAACTAGAAAATCGAAATAAGAATGGGATTTGTTGAAAATGTATATCAAAGAACTTTAAAAAATTAAAATAATTAAACTTCAAATTCTTAAAAAATATTTTAAAATATATATTTTAAAAAATATAAACCTATGTAAAAGTTATTTAATCATGTGATCAATTTAGTTATTCAAATTAGATCTTATGGATAAAATTTAAATGATAGGAAGATTAAGAAAAATAATGTGATGTATCGCTCCTTAATTTGATCTTGTTGGATACTAGATGATGAACTAATAGAGGAAATAGTAGTAGATTAGGTAGAGGTTATAATGTTTCTAATAGAGAGAAATTTTAACAAAAATGAAATATGCAATCAAAACTATAAGAAGTCACATGCTTAGTACCATTCGTGGAAAAGGGTTTTCCATTATGAATGAGCATGTTGAAAAAAGAGTAAAGAGCATGCAAAGATTTATAAAGAGAAAGAAAATCACTCAAACAATTTAGTTTCTAAATATAATTCTCCAAAACAAGGTGAAAAATATGTATCTCTTGTTGATATTGGTTGCATTAATGGAATGATAGGAAAAGTATCATTGTAAATATGAATGGGTTATTTTATAATCAAGTGTGTCTTTGTGATGAAAAAGTAGTTAAATTTTTAGGTAACATGACAATTGTAGTAAAAAAAGATAAAGTCTTCATAATTTGTATGTAAATGGGTTGATGCCTAGTTTGTTGAGCATAGAAAAAACATTAAAAATAAATATATACACAATTTTTAAATACAATGATTTGATATTTAGAACAAGAATAGGATTCATAAAATAATGATGAAAGTTTCAATGTTATAATTCAAGATATTAGCTTTGTGACTTGTATATAGTGAAACCTAAGTTCTTACAAGAACTTTTGAGGGTGAGTCTTGATTGTGACATATAAGATATGGTTATTTAATTTTTGGGGGTTAAAATTTATTTTTCAAAATAAAATTATGAGAGGACTACCACATATAGAAAAGCATGATCAAAACTATGAATGATGCACTAATGGAAAGTAAAATTAGGATTTCTTAATGCCAATAGGTTGAACTTGGAGGAAAAAATACCACTTAAAATGTTACATAGTGATATTTATAGTCCAATTTAGACTTTTTTCGCTCAATATAAGTGGAAAATTTCTCATTTTTGTGGATGAATTTAGTATAAATAATTATTTTAGTTCATTGAAAAAAAATCATTTATCAAATTTTAACACATAAATGAACTATGGGGAGTGAGGTTGGAGAGTGACAAGTCACTTTCCAATCTTCTATATTTCAACTTCACAACATTTATTCATGAGGTATTTTTAAAGGTCAAATCATGAAAAAATGATTATATGACATGTCCAATAGGCCCCTTCACATAGGTATAGACCCTAGAGGTCTATTTTTTCCAAAATCCAATAAAACTGACAATTCAACACTCTTTAGAAAACCCACTCAAAACAAATTTGAGATTCAAAAACTAAATTAACTATTTCCAAACTTAATATGACTTAAACACTCAATCACATAACTATATGATTAAATATCCCCCAAAAAATCCATTACACATAATCCATAACATTAAATGCCATAAAACACAAATATACAAATCTCAAAAATAGTACACTCCATAATACCATCTAGGTCAAAAATTGGTCACAATTTTAGAACTTCACAATTGATTATTTTATTAAGGTCTAGATAGTTCTCCTTTTCTATTGGAGTAATTTATCCCTCCACCTTACCCACCACAATTATATCCAGTTTGCAAGAATTACCATAATAATTAGTCACATTAGTTCCTAGACAATATTTATAATTTTAATTCTAACTAGTTCACCTAGTTAATGCCTCATTCAATTCAATAGAACAAAACTTAATTTAGGTCAAGGGGAATGAATTCATCAAAAATTGTATTATATTTTTAACCAAATTTACCTTTAAATTGGCTAGGTTTACCTCCATGTACACCTAATTAGGATTATCAATCCATTCTATATGGTCACTAAGGAGGTTTCAACTATCCTAGTCCATCCTATGGATAACATCCACCTTAGGGAAGAAAAAACACAATATTAACCCATTGGTTAAATCTAGATTTAACATCGCTTCTTTCTCCTAGATTCATTCAAAAACAAATTACAATATATATCATGAATCAAAAATAACCTTATCATTTCTCATTAAATACACAATCGCCTAGATAATTACAATTCTAGTTTTTATGTCATACCTAAATTCACCTTTCATTTCATAGGAAATATTTAAGAATCAAAAGTGCATAACATAATCATTCCAATTAGTTAATAACTTGTTGGTGTTTTAAAATACAACCCAACTAGGATTTGCAATTCTCTAAGAGGTAGCCAACCTCTATATTAAATAACCACAAAGGCTAGTGGCCAACTGACAAGATTCAGTCAGAGACTAACATCTCCTACACTTCTGGCTCTGCAGGACCAAGGTGGGTAAACCTAAACAATCCTCAAAACTTAATTCACTCATACACTGACATTGCTTTATAAAATAGATAATTCCTAATGAAAATACACTAAGGGAGGAATTAACAACTTCAGACTTGGCTAAATTTTCAGTGACTCAACCCTCTCTCAGCCATTGGAAAGCAGGATACACAATAAACCAAATAGTAAGATTAGAATGATTTTATAATTATAAAATGAACCTAAGATGCACAATCTAAAAATTAGATCAGTGCCAGTTTTGGGCCATGGAGTCAAACACATAAATGAATTCCCCAGTAAATAGACTTCAACTAGTCGATTTAAATTGTTAATGCTTTGCATCAACTATTAGTGTCTTTCACCAAAAATCCTTCTCTTATTATCAATTAGATTCTCATTATCAAATCCCATTTGCACACCTAAAATCACAATCACCTACTCAAAGCATTTTAACCATTTCTTTGAAACAGAACAATGAATAGATAAAACAACCTCATGAAACTTGAGATGATAAACTCAAAGACACTTTGTACTATTGAATTTATATGACTAAAAGTATACAAATATGGAGACAATCTGATGACATTCTTGAATGTGGAAACACATTCATCATGTTAATTTCATAAACTGGCTATATTTACTCATTAATTCAAAAAATTATAGCTTACAGACTCAAACAATGACTTAGAAAATACAATTCTCTATCTAGCCAACCCAATATTAAAACTCAGAACCCTTTACAATGAGAGAATAATAGAAGATATAGAAGAAGAGAAGCAAGCAGGAGCAACCCTAAATTCGATCTGGAAATGCCATCTGGAAGCTCCATTCATTGTTGATCAAACTGAAAAGAATATCTCCTCTCCTTCTTTTGTAGCAACAAACTTATTCCCTCCAACTGCCTCAGCTCATTATTGCCCAGTAACTGAAAACATTCCCATGCGGAGAATCTCATTATTTTATCTAGCTGCTCCTATCTCAGCCTTTTCCCATGCAAAATTATGTTTATGTTTCTCTTTACTTGCTACAACAATACTTTAGCAAATAATAATCTTTGTTTCCAAAGTGAATAAATTCACTTTTCAGCTCAACACAAAATATTCAATCATAAAGTGAATAAAATTAATATTAAATTCACTTTGCTTATGCCCTCAAGTATGAAATGAATGTAAAATTCATTTTACATGATACCCATAGTGAAGATTTAAATTCACTTTGTCCAATGAAAATATTAAAATATTCTCACCCTCGTGGATAAAAATACTCCACCTCCATTCACATTTTACATTCCATAGTGAAACATTTGAGATTTCCCTCACAAGTAAAACATTACTTAAAAAGAATTCATGGGCAGTTAAAATATTAAAACACATTCCTCCACGGGAAAATGATTTCCAAATATTTTGCCATTTAAAAATTTGCAATGGGCCCAACCTGTTTTTAGTCACAAACTATGTAATTTTTTGAAAAAAATAAAAATGGGCCCCTCTCGTGCATTCTCACACATCTCGTGACATTTACCTGATGTCACCAAATTTCTTGCAAGGCATGCAAGGTTGGGCTAATATTGCCCATCGGACAATATTTTAACTTTTGGCCAATTTGAGGATTTTCATGGGCCCCACCTCTTCACTTGCCTCGCACACCTCGTGGGATTTTGGAAAATGTCATCACTCCTCTTGCGAGGCCCGTGAGGTTTTCCCTAATTTCATTTTTTGGAGTGTTCTCGTGCGCTGCATTTGGCTTCCCTTGGCTATTTCTCGTTTCTTCCTGGCACTTTGATGGATGCCATTGCCTTGTTACAGGCCGTGCCTCCCTAATCTCTGATGGATTTCAATCCTCACATCACATGGCACAAGCCCCTCTTCCATATGGTGGCTACACCCCACACATGCCAATTGTATTTGTTTAAAAGTTCTTGAGGCCTTTTCCATATCTATTTTATGCCTTTCTTACAGACTTATGCTAGTCGTGCCTCCTACCTTATTTCCTCACCTAGCCGCACCCCTCAGAGATCTCCTCCCATTGTTGCATGGGTTGTGTCTTCTTGCATGCGCGCCTCCCTAAGACTTGCTAACCACTGCAAGTGTGGGCCCCTGTGCTTCCCATGTAGTGCATCTTCATGCTTCCTTCCATAAAGCTCCCTATTTGGTGTGGGTTGTGTCTTCTTTCATGCGCTAGTTTATCCTTGGCTAGCTATGTATACCCTCTTCCTTGAGCAACACACCTCTTCTTTATGCTCCCTATTGCTGATCCTTGTTTTAAACTTTCTAAAGCCTTTCCAATAAGTTCATTGTATGCGTACCATGGTGTGGGCTTCTCTTGGTGGCTATGTGCATTTTCCTGAAATTTTGTGAATTAAAAAAAAAAAATAGAATTTCCTTTGATACATTTTCACTGTGTTATTCACATCGACCTCCTCTCCTTATGGCCAGCACACCTTATTTCAACTGGTCATGCCTTCCTTCTCTGGCGCAAGGGTCTTCATGGGCTGGCATCTGCATTGAGCTACTTCCACATTTTATTCTTTGGTGGCTCTTCATACCCTGCACTCCAAGATGCACCCCACTACTCACTAGCAATTTACATTTTCTTTATAGTTTCTTAAGCCTTTTCAACATGTCTATTATGCCTGGTGTGATGGTGCCTCCATCCTCCATGCGCAAATACTCACACATAGTTCAAACCACCATGAGCTAGCACATCCGTGTACATGTTACAATTGATTTTGGTGCGGACCTTCCTCCATCAAAGGTTCAAGCATTTCAACAAACCCACTGATTATGTGCTAATGTCAGTTTTGAAATTCTAATCACACTTTGCAAGTCTGAAAATATCTTGTTTCAAACACCTTCGGCATCTCATTGTTGTTTATTTTAGGCATCCTAGTTTAAAATGAATTCATGGTCTGCCAAATACAACTTTTTAATGTCATATAACCCACCCATGGGTCAGGCATTGGACAAGCTCTAGGAGTGTTATTTTGTGGAACAAATGCTTCATTAAAAAAGGAATAAACTTGAAACACTATGTTAAGTATTGGATGGGTAACTATAACACTACGGGGATTTTCTAAGAAAGACCCCAAAATAGCTTGCTTCTCATGTGAGCCTTTTCAGTGTCAAGAGACTTCAAAAGTAGAGAACCCTCCTCACCTATTATTTTTAGATGATTGAATTCTTTCTTCAAGAGCCTTTATTGCATGATGTATTGAAAATTGGAAATTGCTTGGAATAACCATTGATGGATTCATATGCCAAATTTTATCATTGCAACAGCTACACACCATAACCATGCAAAGCACATCGGGTCCCTATGTGGGCCTGACTAAAAAAATTCTATTTTCAAACAACTTTCACCCTCAAATTATTTGAAACTACTTTTTGAATGCACATGAAGTGAAAACATGAACTAGGTCGCTGGGTAAGTGCAAGAAGTTGGGTCCACGAAGAGGGGAAGTTTCGGCCAAAAAAAAAAATCTCGCAGAAAACGTGTATTCGTTATGCATTGGGTACCCGAGCCTAAAAAAATGTGTATGCGTTATAAAACGCGTACCCATTATAAAACACATACGTGTTTTTGAGTGCATACAAATAATTTATTTTTTTAAAAATGCGTTTTAAAATGCATACATGTTTCTAAAAAGCATTTTTTTTTAAAAATAATCAAACAAATAAAGAGCGCATATGCGTTTTGTAACGCGTACACGTTTTTAAAAACGCATACATGTTATAAAAAACTTGAATCTCCAACCCACTTCCAGCCTTGGTTTTAGGCTTGGGAAAGGCTTGGCTATCCGAGCCTTAGCCTTTGACCTGCAACTAAAAAACTAAGGTAGATTGAAGAAGAATGTCCATCTTTGACAATATGGTTGATGGACTTTTTTTCTGAATCAATCTATAAAATTAAAACCCATTACAAAACACGATTTCCAGTTTCCAAATATATAATTTTTTATTAATATTGGATTATATTTGATATTTTAAAATTAATTTCAAAGCAAACTAGTCTTTAAACATGAAATATTAGACTTTTTTTGTTTTTTAATAACTTTTTTTTGGTGAAGTTTCTTGTAAAAAAAATTATATGACATCAATCTTTAGATAATTCTTTACAGAATGAAAAAAAAAAGTTTCAAAAAATGTTTAGTTTAGGTCAAATTATGTTGTCCGTACACGTTGATTTTTAAAAACAACAATTAAGGCCAATAAAAATTTAATAAAAAAAAAAAATTCAACAAAAAATTACAAAAAAAATTCCTCATCAATCTTCATGTTGTTAGCTCTCTTTCCTCAAAAGGAATTAGCAAAATACTTTTATTTGGGTCAAAAAGTGGTGTCCGTACACGTGCATGGTATGGTAAAAAAACAGGGACTTTTAAAAAGTGGTTTTTATAGATCCCTATCAAAATTTAATTTCTACAATTTGGGTATTTGAATAATTTACATATTTAGAAACTAGATTCAAAATTCAAAATTTCATATTACTAAATTTTTTAAAAATTCATTGTGTAGGTGCCTCATATTTTCAGTCCAAGTGTGACAAATTATGAAAAACAACAAAAACACTTCCACTTTTTGATCTTTTTGTGGACCCAACTTCTTGCATTAGCCCCGCTATTAAAATTTGCTTTCTGGCACATTTAGAAAATGGGGAAAACTAACCCAATGGGCTCCAGAATCAATCTGGGAAACTAGTCAAACAACCTTGTGAAGCAATGAGAACTTGGAGACATATAGTCATTTGACTCAAGAATACAGTGCAAAAAACGGCTTGGAGAAATAGATCACAAGGAATTAGATATTAATCGGAAAAGTTGGCCAATTAAACTTTTTTGAAACAATAGCTGTTTTGTACCAATTAAAATTTACTTAACTACCAATTTGTAAAAATAGTGAATCAACTCCCGGCAAGCTGCCATCAGAAATAGTGGAACATTAAGATACCTTGAGCATGTGTGTAAAACGAATTCACTTGAATCGTCACTAATCAAAAGATATTGACGGTCGAAGTTGACCACTCAGAAAGGTTGTCAGGAATGCAGATGTGAAATTGAACAAATTGCATTCGGTTTTGATCTGTTAAAAATAGCAAATCAGATTTAAGACTCTGAAAACTAACACCTGAGATCATTTAGGTATGGAGAACACAAAACAACATTTATTCTAACATGACAGTCAATTTGTTGCAAAATCCAAGCTCAAACAGGAAGCTATTTCGCAAAACTGAACGTCTGCAAATAGTAGAACAGTGTCAAAACCCTCCAGCTTCACTTTTCGAAACTCTGACAAAACTCATTGTGGGAAGCTGAAAACTGACACATACGTTCACATATTTCTACTAAATATGTCTGCAAATGGGTTTTGAACGAAAATCAACAAGCTTTAAATTACAAGCCTCCAAAGTGGGTCCCCCAGACTGATTCATCAAGTGCACATCTGAAAGTTTAGAAGCAAAATTTTGAAATGGGCATCTCAAATTTACAAAATTTGAGAGTGCCATCATAACCTTCAAGTATAAATCTTGAAATGAGATGCAAGAGTTATTAGGATCATTAATTAAAAATCTCCAATTTCCTTTGCTATGTAGGGGAGAATGGTTAGTAGTTGTAAAAGGTCCAATTGTTGTTATAGCAATTTTTCTTATAAAAACCAGCCTTACCACATATTTATACTAAATATTGTAAATAAATAGTGCACATGTAGATAGAAAAATAACCATATGTTGGTCAAGATGGGCCCATACTTGAACACTCGAGAACCTATAAATGTTATATATATAAGCATAAATACATTCATGAAGAAGTGAACTAAATAATTTTTTGTCTTAAATAAAATATCATAAATATCCACTTTAAGTGTGTTATTTATAAAATTAAATGTTTATTTAATAAAATGAAACTGTCATTTTAAACAAGTATTGTTATCATAGTGAAAAATATTGTTCATATATGTACTACTATTGGGATAGAAATGTGCAAGAATTAGAGCATTTCATATTAAAATCTTGCTCTACTATAAATATAAAAGGTGAGCACAATAAATACCTCTTATTTTCCCATGAAATTTGAAATATTTTCATAAAATTTTAGTGTTTATCTATTGGTCCAAGGTGATCCCACAATACTGGTTTACAATTTTTGGGCAAACTAGACATTGAACTGATTTTTTGTTAACTAAATCTTCACTTTTGAGCTTCTATAGTGGCAAAACCATGAGGAATTTGAGGATGATGAAAACTCGTGATTTGTGAAATTTTATCTATAGATTCTAAATATACTTTTTTCAATATTTTTGGAATCAGATTGCACTTCTTTTTCCATCTCCTTCGAAAACTAGCTTTATTGAAAAAATAAAATTTTCAAGGAGTGACGCTCACCGTATACAACATAACCTTTTTTGATGAAGGATAAAATTCTATTTTTTTGAATTTAGATTTTTAACTATGATATATAGCACTTTCATTTTGTTTCATAGTTTTTTATTAAATATTTTTTCCTTAGTCAAGTTTTGAAGTGAAACCAATTACAATTGAAACATAGGTGGACCGTATACAACATAACTTTTTTTGTACATATCAAAATTCAAAAAAATTAAAATTAATAGATCAAGGACATCAATACCCAGCCTGAACATATTTTTTAAAATTTTATTTCAATAATCTTCTATTTTTCCACATGTGCAGAATAGAGAGTTTGATTTTCGTTGAAAAACCTATGTTTAATAAAACTAAAAAAATACATACATAATAAAACCAAAACATATTAAAATTATATTTGTTGAATAGCTTGTTCTGAGGAATACCATGATCATTTGAAATAAATTCTAAATGAATTCATTTGATCCCCCAAAAGGTAAATCAAAAGTGATTTTTTATCAGCATTTTGATAGGTGTAAAGGAGACTTCATTCTAGGTATGGTTTAAAACTAGTGGGGCTCTATCCAAGGGGGTTTGATCTAAGGTGGTTTGATCAAACCCTCTTCAATTGAAAACTTTAAAATGAAACTTTTTAAGGCTTAAATAATTATATTTTCTAAAAATATGTGATTTCAGCAAAAATCAAAATATCCTAGAAATTGTAAACCAACTTTGTGGGATCAACCTCCATTTATGTTTGATATAAGATGAATTTTAAATAATTACATGTTGTTTTTTATAAAAAAAAATAGTTTTTATGTTAAACTATTGGCACACTTGTGTTGAATATAAAAGATAGAGATAAAAAATATTTATGGTTACCAATAGGTATTTGGTCCATTTAGGTTGCATATAAGTTTTATTTAAAATAAAAATATGAAATTTCACAAAGATCAAATGAAAGATTATAGTCTCGTTGATCTTGAAATTTGTATCTTCAATTTCGATATATTTGCCTTTGTCTTTTTTCTAATTCAGGTAGTGTCATTAGGGCATTCATGTAGATTATTTTTATTTTGATCATAATCATCATTTGTTTCAGAGGAGGTTCTTCATTTCAACACTATATATTAGTCATCTTTTGACAGTTGTCTACAACTTCTTTGTGCTTCAGTGATGTTCTATATGATCCTCTTTTGGGTACATGTTATGGTTGGAGGATTCTTAGTCCTTCACCTTGATTTGGATTTTTTTTCAGTCATTCATTCGCCTCTATCTGTTTTGGGGAGGTGTTTTTCCCATGTGATTTTTTCCTTTTTCTCTTGTTTGGAAAGATATTTTATTTGTACATGGGTAGCTCACTAGACCTTGTTTTTCTAGACCCATCATGCATTATTTTTAGGGTTTTCAGCTACTCCCTAAGTTCATCTTAAAGTTTGTGTTATAGTAATCATGTATTAGCTAATACTTAATTAATCTTTAATTGATTATTAGTCTAATTTTATTCTCATACACTTATGCAAAAATCAGGAGTTCTCTATGTTTACTAGAGAGACATATTATTAGATCATTCTATCTTATTGCATGATATGTTGACACTTCTCATGATCTAATCCCCTTACCATTTAGGATTTCTCCTGTATAGAACTCAACCCTCAATGTATTATTGTGCCTTTGATAGAAATCTTAACCTTTAACGACAATTATTTTTCCTTGAAGATTCTTGAGGTTCATTTTGTAGCTTTTTCTTGTTGAGGAATATAATAGTTATTTGTTTGTGGATCTCTTGCATGGAGCATGTCTTTATTCATTTTTTGATCCCATGGCTTGTGTTTTTCGCAATCCTAATAGATTTTGTGTTTTCTAGTTACTTTTTTTCTTGAGGCTTAGGCTCTGTTTTGGCTTGTCTACATTTTTGGATGGGTACTAAGGAAATTTGGTCTAGTTTTGGTCCCTATACAATACATATTATGTAATATCATATGGAACTCTTATGTACGTATGCACTTTCACTTTATATTAATATAAAATGTTCCAAATTTTCACCTTTTTCCTTATAAAAAGAGAGTAAAATATAGTGAAATGGTGAGGGGGTCATTCGATTGAGGAAAGTTAAAATTTAAATGAAATAAAACAAAGGACAAAGGTAAGTAAGTGAAGGTGAATTTAATTGACTTGATATTTCATTAGCGATCATGAGATACGTTTAATGTAACACCCCTTCATTTTTCTCTTATGTTCAGATAGTGTGTGCCTTTATTATGGTTATATTTTTTGTTAGTGTTAGAGTAATTGGTTATTTACTTGATTAATTAAATAATATTTCATTAATTAATTAAAGTTCCCTCTTATCTTTTTTACACTTAAGCTAACATTAGGTGCATAATAATTAATTATTTTATTAACTATTAATGTGCAAGCCTAGGGTTTTCCTTTTTAGGGTTTTTTGACCTATATGTGGTTGAAATATTTTCTTTTGTATCATTATTCTTTTCACACATTTTGTGAATATAGAGCTCCACATCTTTGAGCATTTTTCATTGTTCTCTTTGTTGATTCTCTTTGCTTCTCCTTGTAATAGTTATTCTTCACTTGCAGAGGTCACTGGGCTACTATGAAGTTGTATTTCCTCAACTTCTACATGGTATCGGAGTTTCAGATCTGTAGCTACTTGTTCTTGTTTTGAGAATTTTTTGCATTGGAAGCAAGTCTGGGGTTTCAATTTTTTTTGGTGGATCTGGCATACTAAATTTTTTGGTTTCATTTCGAGTCCAAACGGACCTCACCATTGGATTCACAACGTCCAAAAACCCCTAAATTGACTATTCATTCATCGATTTTGGCTACAATGGATCAAGGAGGCAAAAAACATTTTCCCTAAGGTCGTACAGCCCCAGGGCACACCTTCCACAGGCCAAAAAACCGAAAAAAAAAAAGAAGAAATTTTTTGTTCATTTTTTTTCAGTGCAACTTGCATACACATGCTGCACCATCGGAGAACCGCCCGGTGGCCACCACCACCAGCGGCAACAGCCGGCCATAGCCTAGCAACAACCACTGCACCGCCGGCCTGTGCCCCGCTCATGCGCCGCCCTCACGCCACTCGGATGCCACCCATGCTCCACCACCTATGTGCCAGCCCCCTGGTCAGTCAATATGCTCAAGGGTCGCTAGATTTAAGCCCTTGAGGGCTATATTTTTTTCTCCAACACCCTTTTATGTACCTCTCATTCAAACGGGCATATCTCGGCCATTTTTGCTTGGTTTTTCAAAAACAAAAAGGCGTTGGAAAGCTACTTCTGACACCAATTTGATGGTATAGGTTTTTTCCCAAAATTTTCTAGCTTGGGGATATTTTTTTCAGTCAAAGGTGGGTATTTTTTCTTCACTTCGAGGGCCCTAGAAGGTGCAAATGGACTCCATTTTTCAAAAACGAATAGGCATTGGAAAGCTCTCAGCATGCTCTATTCAGATATGTGATCTATGTTTTCAGAATTTTCACCAAGTACACAAGAATTGGTTTTGAAGTATTTTTTTCTTATGCATTGCTTCCTCTTTCTCAGTTTGTACTAGGGTTTGGGTTTATCTCTTGTGGGGGTGTGTTTTTTTCTTGCTTTCTATCATTTATATTAGAAAACCAGAACGCAAAAACTCTCAAAAAAATAAAACCCTTTTGCATCTTCTGTCTATTCTGAAAGATCACATAATGATAAAAAACACAAGTAGGTATAGGTGCAAGGTTTCATGGTAGACTTCTCAGTTGAGTTACTCACATCACACAACTATCACACTTGGAAGTCTCACATGATGAGGCTACTCAGGTTATGAGGGTTGTGGTCTTGTTTAGATGAGGTTTAGCCTTAGTTGCAGCATCCTTTTGAGATTATGCAACACAGGAACAAGATGGATGAAGCTATGGGTTTTCTATCCATGCACGTTTCAGACAGTATTTTGTTTCACCTTGATGCTTTCCTCACTCCTCGAGCCATGTGGTTGAATTTTGAGACACCTTTTGGGGCCATTCATGAGTTCTGAACATTACAGATTGAGGTAGAGCTGACTTCACTATTACATAAATCATTTCCCACTATTGAGGATTTTTTGAATAAGTTCAAAACTATCCACACTATTTTACAAGGTTTTGGCAAGAATAAGTCAGACACAGAGTGCATTTACTTGATCCTTTCGAAGCTTCGTGGTCCATTTTAGATATTTTCTTGTTCCTTCTATTCCACCATGGATGGTATGGGTGCTAGTTTTACCATGCCTACCTTTGATGTGTTTTGTGAGCATTTGTGTCATGAGCAGTCACACCTTTCTCAGATGGATATGCTTTTAGGATCAAAGGACAAAGAATTGGTTTCTCAGTCATCTAAGGAGAAACAGAAGCACAAACCAAAGCCGAAGAAAGATTTTGGAGGTAGTGAGGATTCCTCCAAACCTCCTCCTAAGTTTGATTCTAATCCACCACTTAATCCAAAACATGGGAAATCTTAGAAGTCTAGTGAGTCTTCCTCCAAGACTAAGCAAAATTAGGAGACATTTGCAGATTTTGTGGCAAGGAAGGACTTGTAGTTTCTAGGTGTTGGAAATGATTAGAGGCTTTAGAGGAAGCCATGCAACAGCATAACAACTCCTCACCTCATTCCTCTTCTCCTTCCACAGGGAAAGGCCATGCTCTCACTTCTCAAGCATCAACCTATGGGTCCACTTGGATTTTAGATTCTGGTGCTTCTCACCGTATGACTCAAACTCAACAGTTGGTTACTTCTCTTGCTTCTTGTGGTACTTTACAGATTGGAGTGGGTGACTCTTCACAACTTTCAATCTTGGGTTTAGGTTTTGTCTCTTTGGATGGGGGCACTCTATAGGATGTTCTGGTTGTTCCTGACATCTCGACAAACCTCGTGTGCATTTATCAGATTTGCCATTCTGGCTCTGGTAAGATAGTTGATTTCTCACCACATGATGTGGTTATTTGGGACCTCCATGACTCTGATCTAGTTGTGGCTATTGGGAGTGTTGATACTGCATGTTGTCTTTACAAATTTGATGGATTTGAGCCTTCTGAGGGTACAGGTTCATCTCTTATAGGACATGCAAATTCAGCGAGTAAGCTTTGGCATGAGCATTTGGGCCATGTCAATTATAGATATCTTCAACAAATGAGTACATAGGCACTTGTTCTTAGTCTTCCACAGATTTCTTGGACAGATGGTGTTTGTCATGGTTGTGTGCTTGGAAATCATCATAGGGATCCCTTTCTAAAGGGAAGCACCACTTGTGCTTTGGCACCCTTGGAGTTGATGCATAGTGACCTTGTGTCATTTTCCACTCCTTCTTTTTATGGGGCTAAGTATGTACTCACATTCATTGATGACTTCTCCAGATGCACATGGGTGTACTTTCTTAAGTATAATTCTGATGTCTTTAATTCCTTTCAAATCTTCAAGACATTTTTAGAGAAGTAGTCTGGCCTTTCTATTCAGTGGATACGTACAGATAATGGGGGGGAGTATGTGAATCAGGATTTTAGAGATTTTTGCACTGAGCATGGTTTGGAGCATTAGTTTACTGTTCCCTACACCCCTTAGGAGAATGGTGTCACTGAGAAAAAGAACAACACTTTATGGGAGATGTTAAATTGTATGATTCAGTCCAGGTCCATGGATTCATCTTTTTGGGATGAGGCAATTAATTGTACCAACTATATTCATAATCGAATGCCTCACAAGGTGATTTGACATATGACTCTTGAGGACGCTTGGTCTCATGAAAAGCCTAATGTTTCATCATTTCGAGTATTTGGTAGTGAGGCATGGGCATTTATTCCTGATGCTTAGAGGAGATCCATGGAGTGGAAGATTCGACCCCTCATTTTTGTCGGCTACTGTGAGGATGTTAAGGCGTATAGGTTGTTTGATCCTAATTCTAGAGAGGTCCTTTTTTGACAAGATGTCCAGTTTGATGAGCACTCTCCTATAGTTGATACCATGTCTCCAATGTCTACTTCACTATCTACTCCACCCACTATAGCTCTTTAGGATTATTTTGAGGATGATTTTGATGAGGATATTGATGATTCCACATTGCCACCTCCACTTGCTCCACCTCATATTTCCAATTGGGCTCGCTTTACTATTGAGGCAGCAGGATCTATGGCAGGTGATCCTTCAGACACTCGTCACACTTGTTCTCATACTATGGGTTCTAGTCTTTTGAGTCATGTTCTTTCAGAGGATCCTCAGAAGTTTTTAGAGGTGACAAGTCACCCTGAGTGGGATAGTTCTATGGAGGAGTATTCTTCTTTGATGAGGAACAATACATGGGATCTCTATCCTCTTCTTAAGGGCAGAAAGATGGTTTCGTGTCGATGGTTGTATCGCACCAAGTATGTTACTGATGGTTCTATTGATAAGTACAAAGCATGTCTTGTTGCGAAGGGTTTCTCCTAGGTTGAGGTTATTAATTACTTTGAGAAATTTTCCCCTGTCGCCAAGATGAATTCTATTCACTTTGTACTATCCCTTGCAACTTCTAGGGGATGGCCCATTTTTCAGATGGATGTGAAGAGTGCTCTCTTACATGGTGACCTATAGGAGGAGATCTATATGGAGCAGCCTCAAGGATTTATGCAGGATGCTTCTTTGGTTTGTAGACTTCGGCGTTCATTATATGGTCTCAGACAGGCCCCTCATGCTTGGTATGAGAAGATGGACTCTTTTTTGCTCTCCACTAGTTTCACACGCTATCATTCCAATCCCACCATCTATATTCATAAACGTGAGGGTGAGATCCTGATTCTTGTGCTATATGTGGATGATCTCCTCATCATAGGTAGCTCATCCTCTATTATTCAGCATGCTTAGCATGCTTTGATGGAGCAGTTTGAAATGACATATCTCAGTCTTCTGCATTATTTTCTTGGTCTTCAGGTGGTTCAGTCTTCTCAAGGGATCTCCATTTACTAGCAAAAGTATGCTCTTGATATGCTTCAGTGCTTTGGCATGCTTGATTGCAAGCCTTCCCCCACACCTTTTGAGTCAGGGGTTGTTTTGACTACTCCTTGCCCCACTCCTTCAATAGATTGTACACTTTACAGGCAGTTGGTAGGTAGTTTGTTGTACCTAACTCACACTCGCCTTGATCTTTCCTTTGTGGTTGGCCTTGTCTCTCGATTCTCCCATGATCCTCATGAGAGTCGTTGGCAAGCTGCCAAACATATTGTGAGGTACATTCAAGGCACCAATTCTTATGGTGTCCACTACACATCAGGGGATCCTCACATTGTTGGCTACACTGACTCAGATTGGGCTGGTGATGTCAATGATCGAAAGTCTACTTCTGGTTTTGTTTTTTCTCTTGGCTTTGGTTCTATCACATAGTCTTGCAAGAAGCAGACTTCTCATGCATTATCATCTACATAGGTTGAGTACTGAGTTGTTGTGCTCGCTACTTAGGAGATTTTATGGCTTCAATAGCTGATGACTGAGTTTAGTTTTTCTCCTGATAGTCCCACTATTCTTTGGTGTGACAATTAGACTGCTATACATATATCTCACAACCCAGTGGAGCATCAACGGCCTAAGTACATTGAACTTCATATGCATTTCATCAGACAATTGATTCAGGATGGTTCTCTCATCTTGGAGTATATTCCCACTGCCGAGCAAGTTGCTGACATCTTCACGAAGCCTTTTGCATCACCGTGCTATCTTCAGTTGCGCTCTATGCTTGGGGTGAAGGAAGTTGTCCTTGGGGGGTCTTTATGAGGCCTTTTTTCCTTCATGTTTCTTTCTGCATGATCTTCTATCTCTTTTTGGAGAGGATTTTTTTCCCACTGGGTTTTCTCCTTTTCTCCGTTTCATAGAGATTTCCTTGTACTTGGGTACCTGATCTGGCCTTGTTTCTAGAACCCATTGTTTTTTCTTTCAGTAGCTTCTTCTAGGTTTTAGCTTCTCCCTAAGTCTAGCTTAAGGGGGGGTGTTAGAGTAATTGGTTATTTACTTGATTAATTAAATAATCTTTGTTTAATTAATTAAAGTTCCCTCTTATCTTTTTTACACTTAAGCTAACCTTAGGTGTATAATAATTAATTATTTTATTAATTATTAATGTGCAAGCGTAGGGTTTTTTGACCTTTATGTG